>JANKYF010000002.1:57829042-57840933 GCA_029829435.1 Erythroxylum hondense | reverse complement strand
ACACATATTCATCTCTTAACTAACATCAAAACATGTTTCATTCATCTAATCAAGAAGAACAATGCTTATACTTACTTATTGAAGCTCCAAATTCTTCAAACTCTTCAAGAATCTCCAAACCCTAGCTTTTCTCTTCTTTCTCTTCTTTTCTTCCTTTCTCTTCTTGATCAACCTCAAAATCACCTTAAATCTTCCTTCTTTCCTCTCGAGAACAAAACCCTCTCTTTTCTTCTTCCATTTTCGTATTTCTCTTCTTCTCTCCCTCACTCAGGTTGTTCTCTTCTTCTTAAAAGCAAGATCCCTCTTCTTATTCCAATTCATACACTTAATGGGTATAAAAAGTCCATTCTACTCTTCCTTTTATGCCTTATGTCTTATAACCTTAAGTGTCATGCCCAATTTGCCCTTATACAATGTTGCAACTTTAATACTTCAATTCAATTAACCTATGTCATAAAATCTTACCAACATTAACACTTAAATTCCATCAATCCATGCAATAAAATCTGACTAACCTTGACATAATAATTAACTCCAAAATTTTAATCTATCAAAACCTCAAAATTCTTTTAAATTATGTTTAACTAGATAAAAATTTTCTGGGGGCCAACAATTTTGCTTTGTATTGTTTTGTTTCTCACATTGAGGACAATGTATTGTTCAAATGTGGGAATGTATATGCAATGCATATTAATTATATGTGAATTTTTTATTTGTACTGTGTTAGTGTCTTATTAGGTTGGCATTATGTGAACATTTTATTGCATGATGTATACATTGTGTAAATGTGTCAATGGCAAAAATTGAATAGAATTAGTCTTTGAACATGGTCATTTAAATTATAAAGGCATAATAGCTTGTGAATTTTGTGCTTCAAGTGTCTTTGGGATGAATATGTATGTTAATTGTGATATGACACCTATTCTTTAAATTTATGACACTTGTTCGTATAAATTTATAATTATGTTCAATTATTGTTTAGCATCATTAATACCCATTTATGAGAGTGATTGAATAAATTGGGTTAAGAATATAATTGGTAGCCAGTTGAGAGTTGTGTTATAGCTGAATAACTGGAGGCATTCGTGATCAAATGTTTATCTTTGTGTCATAAGGCTAAAATGATGCTCTAACCAAGATAAATAAAAAATGTTAACTATTCAAGTAACCGGGGCACATTTATGATAAGATGTTTGCCTTCGCATCTAAAGACTAGGTTAAAATTAAATAAAATTTTAAAAAATAAGATTGTTGTTATAATAAATAAAACCTACTGATCTTTTACAAATAACATGAATTTTCATAAAAGAATACTTAGTGGTAATTTTCCTTTTTGATTGATCAATAATAATAAATGCATATTTACAAATGCCGTAAGTGCATGAATAAGACGTTAATATTTTGATTGATATGTATATTTAAATGAAATCACTTAAACATGAAAGGAATAAGTTAGTATGTTGGCACATTTTGAATGATTGATGTTTGGGGTTAAGTGAATTCCATAAGATTTGATGCCAATATATCATTATTTCATGTTGCACGACTGTGTGGTTATGTGATTAATTGTTTTGTTTTATTTATGTATGGTTTTAGTTTTTGTTAGGACAAACAAAGGTTTAAGTGTGGGGATGTTGATAAGTGTAGATTATAATATGTTTCTAGGTGTTTAGATGTGTTTTTAAATGTTTCTTAGATGATTAGATGATAATTATATCTTTAGGACTTAGAATAGTGTTAGTGTTAGTGTTTTTATGTGTTTTAATTATTTGAGTAGTTTAAACAAAAAATTTGACCTTAATTTTATGTTGCAAGGGGTGTTTGATGTCTTTATGAGTGTATAGAAAAAGGAAATTGAAGTAAAGAGAAGATTTAGAAGCTTGAAGTAATGTAGGTCACAATTGTGACTCCAATCACGATCATAACAGACATGACAAAGAGCAAATTCCAATAAATTTCAAATTTTCTATCTCGCATGTTTTTTTGTACTTTCAATATTTTGGGGATATTTTAAAACCAAATTAAGTGGGGAGACCTTAGAAAGAACCATAGACAAGAGAAACATGAAAAAAGGCAGCAACCACTATACCAGAAGAAGATCAAGAGGAGACATCAAGAGAGCTTCAGAGAATTCCAAATTTCCAGATCAAGACTATAACTAGTTTTTTCTTTTTTTACCCTTTATTTCTTTCATTTTATTGGATATTTATTTAGATTTATAAGATGTTTAACATGATTGGGGTTTCTAAATCCATATTAGGAATTGTTCTTAAATTGTTTTATTGAACTTTATTCTTGTTAAGTTCAATGCACCTATCAATGCTTTGTGACAATTATTATGCTTATACGTGGTAATAAATCGAGAGAGCAAATCAAATTATTTTTGTTAAGGTGCCCAATGAGAATTGGTAGCTTAATGTACCTACAATTATTATATTAATCAATAATTAAATAGAAATCTTAATTGTGAAATTAATTATCCTTAGAGTTGCTTCAAATCTAATTGAATAATTAGGGGTAGTTTTGTGAATTGAGAGATTACAATTTTATTATAATCAAATTCTATTAGGATTAATCTATTAGATCTTAAGAGAGGGTAATAAAAAATTTAGGATATCTTAGATAAAGCATAAATTGAATCAACAAGATAAAGGCAAAACAAATAAACAATAGAATAGTTCCTAAGTCTCCAACCTTTGATTAACCTTATTTTTATTGGCTGCTCAATAATTTAATTTTTTAGTTTTATTAGTTATTTTAGTTTTATTACTTATTTTCATTAAATCAATCTTTATTACCTTAGATAAAGTTCTATTCAAGTTTTTAGGCGTCTATGAGTCCGTATGGAAATAATAGCCTTTTTTACTAAAAGTTACGACCCATATACTTGCGGTATTGAAAGTTTTTATATAAAAATTATCATTAAGTTGCTTGGTGTAATAAGGATTTATCTTGTTAAAGAGTTTAATTTTGTTTTTCTCCAATTTAACTTCCTTGTCCATTTATATTGTTTAAAGCCTTGTACTTTTATGTTTAAACATTCATGCACTGCTTCTTTAAAAACCCTCCTGTTTTGTTAAATAATTCAAAAATCTTAAAGGAGTAAGCTTTAGTGAGGGGGTATTCAGATTGTGAACTTCAATAGGGGAGTTTGATATCATACCAGATGTAGGTTGAAGGTGGTTTTGCTTCTTTGAAATTTAGTTAATTAAGCTTTTTTCACTAAAACCCTATCAAGCTTCATTCTAAGATTTCATTTCCCTTTTTGTTTATTGAATCAGGTGTAGTAATTGCCTTCATAATTGAGATCCTTAAGTTCTGTTGTTTGATATAAGCATGAAAATCGAGATAAGGCATTTTAAGTCCCACTCCACCATCAATTTCAAATCAGTCACCATAAGTTTTGAAAAGATAGGTTGCATAGGTCTTACTAAACAACCTTCCTTTAGAAAGCTAAGTTAGCAGCATAATAAGTTCAAGAATAATTTAAGAACAGTTTATGATAGAAATATGTTGTTAAGCAAGTTTTAATCTACTTAACACCCTCAAAATACCATAAACACATGGGTCGTAGGTATAGTACAAGAGGTGTCAATCCTTCGAGGAGTTAGCGAACTAATTGAATTCTAAGTTGTCTAAGGCCTAAAGGTTAATTAAAATGAAAAAAGCTAGACAGAAAAGTAAATACGAGAATATGGAATGATAGAAACAAGAATTCTATATTAAGCAAGGAAATTAAATTGAGCACCACCAATTTGAAAATTGAAAATCAACTAATAAGAATTGACCCACTACAAAGGAGGGGGATTTATCTTATCATCAATGCTAATCTAGTCATTTATGTGTTAACATAGTGTTTGTTCTAGACTATTGAGTGGTGGATTACTCTCTCTCGAGTTATAGTCACTAGGCCCTAATTGATAATCCATAATTAAGTTGAGTAACAAAAACTGTAATCTCTCAATTAACGATCAACCCATAACCTAATTAGTTATTAAATGTTTTAATAAACAACCAGGTCTTTACATGAGATATATCTCTATACAAATTATCGATGTGATTAATCGCATGGTCTATCAAGTCACTTAAATCTTATTAATCCAACCCAATCATTTTCATTTCCCTCTTAGTTTATTATTGAAATATGCAAGCATCGCAATTAATCACAACACCTAATAAATTAACACAAAAGATAACTACGTTACAATTGAATCAATTCAAAATCCCTAAAGAGTTTAGAACATCATCTAATCATTCAAAGAAAAGAATAAGAATATGAAATGGAAATGTCACTTGCAAAAGGTTGGGATGGCCTGGGAATGTAGCAGCTGTAGCTGCCTACTTCTCTCTCTCCCTTCCTTCCTCTTCTCTCTTCTCTCTTAAAGGTTTTTCAAATGTGGCCAAATAGAGGCTTTCTTTAGGGTTACAACTCTTTCCTTTATATAGTTTTTCCAATTAACATAACTCGAGGGCCTTTTTTAAGTCAGAAAGGTCTAAAAAGTCCCTCGAAAATTTTAAAATCGGAAGCATTTCCGCATCTGTCTGCATGTAGGCCACCATCATGGCCCTTAATGGTAAGATCGTGGCCAAGATTTTGGCTTGCCACGATCGTGGCTTCTTATGCCTACTTCTGTCACAATCATTACCCTGGGTTAGCTCCCAAGTCTTCTCTGAATCTTCTCCATTTTTCACTATTTGCCCTAAAACATTAGCAAACTCATCAAAGCACCTCAAATATATAAAATTTAATGTCAAAAGCATTCTCTAACCCACAAAATTTTTTAAAACGCAAATATCTACTGACTAACACAAATTAACAACTAAATACAAAGTAAACTACCCACAAAACATGATGCATTCTATAACTATCAACATCCAAATGCAATAATGAGACAATGGTTTCAACTTAACGAAACAAATTTAACTATAAACATAATCCTTCAAGTTGTTCTAAATTAATTAACTTGCAAAATCAATGTCTATGCATTTAGGACTAAATATACATATTAATTAAGACCTATATGTCAAGTTTACTCACCCATATCATTTGTACACATACATTAATATTTATTTGGTCAATCAAACTTGTAACTATTCCTATGTAAGTTTTAATGAAAAGTCAAGCTACTCATAAGTTTGGTAGGTTTTTACTTAACAAACATTCTTTTTGTTACTTTTATGGACATGAACCTAACATTTTTACGTGGAGGCAAACATTTATGATGAATTTCAATCTAGTTACTCAACTAGGTCATGTTTTTATTAAACGGTTTGGTTGGAATGTCATTATAGCCTTTTGACATGACAGCACACATTTGTGATGTGTGTCGATCTGATTATTCAGCTATATCACATTCTCAACTGGCTACTAGCTCTATTCATAACTGGAAGGCCAGCGAAATAGTTAATTGTTTATGATTTACACATTTTTTTTAATTATTGCCTATCTCATTTCTTTAGCTAGTAATTCTCATGAAAAGGAACTAGTGATGCTACTCATTTGATTGGCCTAAAATTATAAATAAATGTGACAAATTCCTAGGGTGAATAAACTAACATTATATCCTAATTAACCTGCATATTTAGCCAAATTAACCTAGGTCACTAATTTCATAAGCTAATAAATCTTCACAACTAAAAAGACTATGTTCAAAGTTAAACCGACTTTATTAAGTCCTAGCCATTGAATCATTCACACAAATCACATAATGCACCCTAAAAAAAACTAACATGTAAAATTTACATTCAAACTAAAAGCATAGAACACATCCTTCCCTACATTTGAACAACACATTGTCCTCAATGTAAGAAAAACAATCAACAATGAATAAGGTGGGAATAAAAACATATAAAGTAAAGTGAAACATAAGAACAAAATAAAGATGGAAATGAAAAGATAAGAGTTAAGAGTACATAACCGTTATGGTGAAGGAGGTGGTGATGGCGATAATGTTGAGACCAAATCTACTTGATGCCTGAGATTGTTATCCTATCTTATAATTGCTTTCATTATAAAAGTATGTCAACATCAATTAGAACATATATTAAACACATAATTGAATCGCAATACATCTAACAAATCAGTTGTATTAAATAAAAGAATTAAAACTTATTGTAACAGAAATTAGGGTTCATCTAACCTAGACACTAAAGAAATTTGGCTACAAATAATAAAAAATGAAGTCAAACATAAACTGGAACAAAACAAATAGAAAACAACGAACTCATAATTCTAAACTCCCTTTCTTTACTATCGAATGTTCTTGCAAACTAGAAGTTTTATCTTGTATTCTGTTGGATCTTAAGATGATTTCTTCATGTTTTCCATGTTCCTGGATCAATATTGTCCCTTTTGGACATTCTCCACATTTGGAATCTTCTCTAAAAATTTATTCCCTTTGTTTGCCTTAGAAAAAACATCTTTTATATTGAATTCTAGGGTTTTGGCTGATGCATGGTCTAGTGCACAACCATGCATCAAATTGTGCATCACCAAATTTTCTAGAAATTATGAATATGTACAACCTGGGACATGTGCATAGGCAAATGCACAGTTGTGCATACCTCCATGTGTTGAATCTTCATTCTATGTCATTTTTTGTTCCGAATTACTCTCCTTTAAGTTCGTGAAGGCAATTATATTCTATAAACACACTTAGAGCAAAATATGTACCAAATATACACTAAAAATATAATTTATTAAACAAAAATACATCAAATATGAGGTAAAAATATGCATTTATCAATGATCATATTAGAACAAAAGTTCTTTTTGCTTTTTTCTTTTACAAATTAACATAAACTAAATAATTATATAAAGATTCTAGTCACCTACTCCCTTGAGTCACTTAAGATAGATCTATACTCTTATAAGTATGGTGTAGAGGTTGATGGCCCATTAGTAGAAATCTTATAGATAGGTAACAATAATATGACACAAGCTCTTTTATTATACCATTATAGACAACATTCTTTTGGACTATACAAAAGCAAATTCCTATGATATCTCTATAGAGGTTAATATAAGATGTATGCCAAATTCCTACCATTATGATTGGATTTATCAATAATAGAGACTTATGATCATAATGTGTATTGATTATTTCTATAGATCTAAAAAGTTAATGAATTTTTATACAACAATATACATAATCAAATGTAAGGCCCACTTTTTTGACCTACTAGGAGAAATAAGGTGTTGGTATTATACCTTATCCCAAAATTTGTCTCCTCCTTTCAACAATTACTAGTCATTTTATTTTTTATTTATAAGAAATAATAAAGGATTCAGCCATCTTAATCAATTATTTAGAACAATGAAAAGACATTATAAGCATGTTAAGAATATTTTAATTTAGAAACCACCATCAAACATAGTAATTGTTGTAGCCATACTTGGCTTCGTAAATGAATTACATTTGAATTAGTTTTTACATTAGAAAATACATAAGAATTTTAAGTTGATTCAAGTTACATTTAAAAACATCTAATCTTACACCTTAAATTGGTTCCTTATAAGTCCACAAAATAATTTATCTTGAATTATAAGAATTAGTTTAAGTCATAACACTAGAATTAAATAAAACATTAATTGCTCAAATACAATGAAACTAATGTTAAAATTTTCAATTACCTAAAGTATATACTTTATATTCATCTATAGCACTTAAGACACTTTGACTTTATTAACACAAAATGAGTTTAATTTTTTATTCACAAAATCTAAAAACTTTCTTTTGCCATCACTATATGATAATTTATCTGTTTACATATAAAAATAAAAGATAATAAGATATTTTTCTTTTAAAAGGTTAGATAAACTAGCCCACAACTTTTTCTTATATTGATGCTCCTCTTCTAGCTTATCACTTGCAATAAAATTGTTTAGTAGAGTGTACCATTAGTAAGAAAGAACATAAACGACAATATATCAAGCCACATTTCCATCAAATTTAAAAAGCATCAAAAGGGTTATATATAATTGTAATAACTTCTAATCACATCAAAACACATTCTTCATAAATCACGTACGACTCCAACATAACCAACATATAACACACACCTCAAACAACACCACTAAGCACTCACATCCTCAGACTAATTGCAATATAAGCACATTATCTAATAATAATAATATCATTTCATAATTATGATATCACAATAACTCATCTTAGTCACACAACAACTCATAATATAAGTTCCAAACATATATATCTTACTAACTAATTCACCATAAAACTTAACTAATGTAATTCCATATATACATTTCATGATTTAATCGCTAACATAAAAATTGATAACGAATACAAAGTCACTATGATCACCAAAAAGATTAGCACATCACTATCCAATCACATTAGTTCGTAATGTCTGCATCTAACAACCATACATCACATTTTCACAACTAGTAAAGACTTTTAAAACCACTACAACTCCATCATAGTTGCTAAGCACGTCATATATATTAGCTTGATTCATTAATTGCTTGTGATAATTTGTGTGATAACACAATCTTCTTAGATATGATCCTAATATAAACTTTAGCTAATAAAATTCATATGCATACATTTTAGATATAACCAACTAGTGTATATGTGTGTGTGTGTGTGTGTATCTTATAGTCCATATATGTCATCACAATTTACTTACATATACATATATTGAAATATCCATTAGTAAGTGAAGCAATGATTTATATTAATACCATTAATGATCAACTAAAATTTCATGTAAGTAAAGACTTGAAAGTCGCATCCCTGTATACTAAAAGGCTACATAAATACACAAAAAGAATATACTATAAGTGTAAAGAGCACTCTTTATAGGTTTAATCATCATATATATGCAGACGCATTACACCTAAAATTAGGGTTAAAAACTACATCATACATGAAAACAAGCATAACACTTCAATCTTTAGGCAAGTCTAATTATTATATTACTCATAAAAGTAGGCTTAACAACAACATCACAACTAAATATAGGATCAACAAGTACATCATACTTAAAGGCATATCTGACTACTATCTTATAATTGAATGTACATCTAATGACTATATAACACCCTATAAAAGACCTAATAGCTACCTCACACACAATTGCATGCCTAATAGTCATATCTGACCCTAAGGTAGGCTCGATGGTCACAGCCTACCTAAAGATAGACTTAATAATCATACCATACCTAAAGGTAGGTCCAATTGTCACATATAAAATATATCCCTACATAAATCACATGAACCTATAAAGTCCACATAATACACATGATTTGGAAAAGCTCATACAACATACATAATCCTATACGATACATACAAATCATAAGCAAATTCTTATAAATAAAAGATGTTGGACCCCAAAATTTTTCTATTGATGTTATTAAGCAAGATTATGTTAATTATGTGTTTCAGGCTTAATTTGGATTAAATTGGGCATAGTAGTGGATAATTGAGATTAGATGTGGTTTAAATAGGAATTAAGGGATTAAAATGTGTAAGGGCTTTTTGGGAAGTTCACTTAAGTTGGTTAGGCTAAGGCTTAACTAGGAGGGCATTTTAGTCCTTGTGGTTCCCTTTAGGCTTAAGAATTAGAAAAGAAAAAGAAAGAAAAAGAAAGAAGAGATAGAAGAGAGGAGAGTGCCGTAGGAGAAGAAGAAGAAAAAGAGAAGAGGTTTTTCGATTTTTGAGGTTTTCGACCAATTTGAAGTGATTTCCGGGTAAGTTGAGTTCTTTCCCTTATGTTGCAACTAGATTAAACCCTAAGATGACTTGAATATGTTAGAATCGAATATTTAGGGTTTTCGAAAAAATGGTTTAGAAATCATTGGGTTGTTGAATTTCTGACCGATTGGAAGGTTAGAATGAGTTAGAAATGTAGTAGAAGACTTGATCTAAGGTTTAGATGTGTTGCTTGTGGTTTTGGAACAGATTTAAGTTGGAAAATGGTGGAAAGTCAGGTTTCGGAGTCGTTCTCCAGGCCCGCAAGTCACGACGTGCGAATTTGCAGTCGCCGCGACGTGTCAGGAGGAGACGTCGCGATGTGCATGAAGGAGCACGCCGCGACGTGCGAGGTAGTGGCCTTCGCCGCGGCGCACGCTTGTGTGCACGCCGCGGCGAGCCCAGGATGTTCTTCGCGACGAGTGAAGCTTTCGTCGCGGCGAGCACGGCTCGTTTGCCACGGCGAGCGAAGCCTTCGCCGCGGTGAGCCAGGTTTTCGTCGCGGCGAGCCTCCTGTGTTCCAGCAAAGATGAAGTTGGTATTTTGGGCATATCTTTTACTGTAGATGTCCAAATGAGATGATTTTGGATTCGTTGTGAACTAGAGATAAAGGACTACAAGTTTTGATGAAGGGAAGTTCAGAATTTGCCTCTTAGGATTCAGGAAATTAGATGGAAGTCAAGTATAGATTATTAGTGTTAGCGTTTTTGTTTTGCGAAGCTGATTGATTATTTGCCTTTGAATATTGATTGATTTGAGACTTGGTTTGCTATAGGAAACCAAGCCGACCTGATTCCATCGCAAGAGGAAGGACAACCGTGAGTTGGATTCTCGTGCGATATTAGGTGGGTAATATATTTATGGTTGTTGTGTGTATGAGCAATATGTGTATGCTTGCTTGCTTGCTTGTGTTGAATTATGAAAAATATTGAAAATGCATTATGTTTACGATTATGAATTGCCTTGTTAGGCATTATGGCATTGTGTAAGAATGGAAAGAAGGGAAAATATGAAATGCTTTGAGCATGAAATGGATCATTATGTGCTTTGTTTGTGTAAGAGAGTTACGGATGGATAGTCACGTGCACATCGACGCATAGCCTTTTCCCGGCTGCCCGCTTGAGGCAACAAGATCCTTGAGAAATCGGACTCGGATAGTTTACGGAATATACTTCGGTTTATCCGGATCGTTTTACGAAACTCTCGAACCATTTGTGTGCATTCATTATGGATTTGTTGAGCATGATACATGATAAATTGTTACATTGTACAATCATATCCTTCAGATGATTAATTATGGCGTAGTCCGAAGGGTCACCTCGGGAATAGGGTTCCGGGGCCCGGGCCCTACAAAAATATAGTTGAGGGAAGTTAAACCTCAGTGAGTAAGTCCATATTGTCCCATGACATGCTCATATAATATACAATTTGCATTAATATAAACATACATATATGATGCATAACAAATCACACGAAAAAAACCCTGGAGAAGAAATATCTATAGGACCTTAGTCTCCAAAGATAATCCTCGAAATACTATACATTGAATGGCTGCAAGAAGCTAAGCATCACCAAGAACCCAACCATACATCTATACTCATATAGTTGTAAGGCTCTCTTAGTTCAAAAGGCTATGGAGAGTCAAACATCACCAATAAACCAACCCTTACTCAATACGTCAAAAGTTAGAATCACATTGATAATATACATGTCAAATAAGGACCCGATCAAATGTCAAACGTTAAGTAGGATTGGTTTGCATCATATCTCAATCATCTCTCATAATCAGACCGATGCACACCTAGTTCAAGTGCATACCCATCAGTTGGCACATCTTATATATTTTTCCTCCTCCGTAATCACAGTTAATCACATCCATACACAAAAAAATGTCAATCACGTAATTTCTTAAACAAGCACTCAGTCGTGTGAAGACCGCCATAAATGCATGTAGTATACTATAAGTATCCAAACCAATATCCATATGCTTAGATATTACAGTATTACTCGCATAGGCATCACGATAATGACTACTCAATTATATATATATATATATATATACAGGGGCGGATCTACAATAGGGGCAAATGGGGGCACTTGCCCCCACTGCCTCCAACAAATCTTTTATAAAAAAATTATTATTTTAAGTTTTGCCCCCATTAAAAAAATAAAATTATT
>JANKYF010000002.1:57723621-57738571 GCA_029829435.1 Erythroxylum hondense | reverse complement strand
TGAATGTTATATGTGTGAGACTCTCATTCATTTTTACAGTGTTATGATTGTGTGCCTTTTCAGTCTCCCGTATCTGTTACGGACATTGGGCTTAGTATATAGTGGAAGCATAGGCTCTACCACAGAGCTTTAAGCTCTCTCAGTAACAATATCAGCCAGTCAGTAGGAACATTAGTCACAATGGCCTTTATATTACAAGCATTGAAATGATATGCATGTCACAATTCAGTCATCAATTCAATCACTTTCATTTGCATGTATTGTCACAGTATCAGTAGTCATTAGACTAAGTCCAACATTCAACTTTTTAATTGAGAATCAGAATGTTCAATTAGGCAGTCTCATTCACATACAAGTAGCACTTCCAATATTGTTTGGATGCATCAAATGCCTCATATATATATTGTTTAGAATTCAGTACACAATCAGTCAATGCAGTTTAGTGATATATCAATACAGTTCAGTAACATACAGAACAGAACAAATAAAGTGAGACCATCTTAGGTTACTTACAGTTGCTCCTTTAAACCTATTACCTTGACGTTCCAGCAACACCTGGAAGCAGTTGCTCTAGTTGATCGTCTATATGCAATAAAAACAATTTTATATTACTAGAGCACTTATGTAATAGAATAAACACATGTATCAATGTTTCGTGTATCATGCATGTTCACTGATAAATTCGTGGGTATATTTTTGTATTACAAAGATGTACATATCAATTGTACTCCAATTGTAATGAAATTCAATCACTCATTCTCCATTTCAACTGTTTTTGAAAACATTCCATTCTAGTCAATTATATATGATTAATAAGATCTAGAAAATAAAGGATTTAAGTAATACTTCCTTCTAAAAAATTCTTTCTCTGTATCTTAGGTCTCTAATGACACCAAGATCATTCAATTTGGTTCAATATACTGAAAGTTATACACCAAATGTGTCAGTATATTATTAAACTATAACAGAACTCTTACTTCAACTTTAAAATGGATTTTAGACCTCTTTAAACTAGAATTACAATTTTACCTCTTTAAGCCAATTTTAGCTTTATGTCTCTAGTTTCATTTGAATTAAGAATCAACTCATTTGGAGCTCTACATATTAAGATATAATCAAAATATCGAAGCATGTTCAGTAAATTATTCTAGTTCATTATGTTCCAACAGATTTACTCACTTTCATTCAATCAGTCATTTTCAAATCAATTCAGAAAGCTACCAATTTGTATGGAGAAGTAGAACAATCTGTTAGGAATCCATTGGTTCTAGAATCAATCATTTTGGATATTGGGTGAAGAAGTTATATCAAAAATATTAAAGGATGTTTAGAAGCAAACTCAGCATTGAAGGTCACGATTGTGCGTTTGCACGATCACGATACAAAATCCTTAGCTTATTTAAAATTTCAAATATAATCTTTATCTCTAATATACTTAAGAGCTATGGATGTTCCAAAGTGTCCTTTAAATCTTGAAGGTTTTTGGGGTAATTCAATCCACAAACATTCTATATTATAAAAGTCATTTAAGAATGGTTTTACTTATGGAACTCTTACTCCTATTTCTTATCCCTAACTTCCTATTGTTGGAACTTTGATATCCGTCTTTATTGGCTTCCATAGAGGAATTTTTCCATTAGGTCCAATATTGCTACATTCTGTGAATAGCCTAATAGCTTGCCATGTATTGTATCACCTTCATTTCCCATCTGCTCAACTATATTAATCCCATTTTCTTTTCTTCCAAGCACAATATCACCTTCTTCTCTATTTTGCTCATCTAGATTATTTAAAATGTCTTTCAACACACCCATATCAGTAGGAGAGTTTGGAGCTTTATCCTAAGTCAAGTTAATAACATTTGCATTCACAACTTCCTAATCTTCCAATTGAGTCACATCTTCAATAAGATGGTAGCTTTATGCCTCATTTTTTATATTGTACTCCTTCACTTTCTCCACTTCCATATCACATACCTCTATCATCATTAGCTCAAAATAATATCCCACTTTAAGGTTTTCCATATAGATTTTCATTTCTTTCGATGCATCTTGAGAATAGGCTTCCAACTATAAGTAACTAAAATGGTTCCCTTATAGAGATAGTTGTTTTGGCCTAGTCCCATAATATGAATATAATCGGGAAGCTCCTTTTTCATTTCTATGGTATCACACACTTTAGCAAATCCAATTTTCCTTTTCTTAATCATGTGCTCATCTATACACAATGACTTGCCAATGAAGGTAGATAACATGCTCAAACCTTTTATAGTATAGTACTTTAATGAACACTATGTAAATTCACCCATATTTGAATGCTCTCATGATTAATCACACTTAAATTAATACATGACAACCATTTTTATAGGAATATTAGCAATTGTCCAAGGTGCCAGCAAAGAAATCTTCTATCACTTTTAATGTATTATGTTGAGAAAGAAATGAGAAAAATAGTAGATTATCTTCAATGAGGAGAACATCTTATAGCCTACTGTTATTCTGAACCTTATGTTTCCATGTTGAGATTATAGGAAACAGAGGGAAAGGGCCATGGAGAATTTGACTAAGGAAGACTCTTAAGCAATAGCTCCAATTTTGATTATTTCTACCTCAATAGCAACTATAGTTCTACTATCTATATCATCTAAAGGATAATAATGCAAAGAGAGGTACGTTGTATAACCAAGGACCTGTTTCCAACTCTTCTAATTAAAGGAAGAAGTGGATGAAGGAACATATTTATTTTCATGGCTAGGATGGGGGTTGAAAGGATGAGAGGTGGAGGCAAAAGGGGGAATTCATTAGAGGAGTTATGGTTTTGAACATTTGTTCTAGTTAAAATACCTTAAAATGTTAAGTCCAACTTTTAGAGAAAAAGTTCAAATGGCAGTTACCCTAGACAATAATAAGGTGCTTAGGCAAGAAAAGATAGTTTTGTCTAGACCAAAGTACCAATCCAACTACAAGAGAGGAGCACTTGAACCAAGGATATGGAGCTAGGGAGATGTCTTAAAGAGAACCTTAGTAAGACAAAGAAGGAGAAGTAAAGATGAAGCTGAGAGTAGGAAAATAAGAGGAGAGAAAAGGAGGAGTGGATGAGGGATAAGAGAGGATAACAAGCTATGGTTACAAAAGAGTTTAGGAAGGAAAAGTTGCTAAGATAGGAAAAATAGGCAGATTCAAAGGTGAGAGGAGTATGAAATAGTGATGATGAACAATAGAACAACATGTCGAACACTCAATCTAAAGAGAAGTTAAGCTTCTTTCTCAACAATGCTTACAATAGTTTTCATCCAAGATCTTTTCTAGTTGTTAGAGTAGACTTGATGCAAAGTGTAAAAAAGTTCATCCAAATGAGGCATGTGGATATAATTTGTAGAAACAAAGAGAAGTTGTCAGTTAATGAAAGCATATGTCATGAATCAAAAGGAGGAGGAGAAACAATGTGAATTAAGTCTCATTTAAGAACTCGTCAAAACTCTTAAAACTTGTTCAATAATCACATTACGAAATATTTATAACCATTAACATTTTTTTTCCTAATAGTTAGAAACAAAGAAACAATTAATGTATACGAAAAATAGTCACCAAAATGGTAACTTTCAATTATGTCGATTGATCTAACTCACCCTTCGATTGACCAATGTTCATTCTTCATTTGACTTACATCTCAACTAATATCCCATATTAAAATGCTACAAATTTTCTATACACAAACTTTTTATTTCCAAGGGTTTATGTTATCCAAAAGACACCTAAAAAGAATAGTGAACTAGATGACTCTAAACTCATTTCACCCAAAGATGCTTTATCACACTTGTATTATATGAATGTAAAATCCTTCTAAATTTATGCTTTGTTATAAAAATAGTGGAGCTTGATAAAACTTGATGGAATGAATAATAGAATCAATAACATACTATAACAATATAAAGTCAACATATAAACTCAAATAACAAATAAGTAAGAGAGATTGCACATTTATTTATAGTGATTTGGTCTTCCTTAACTTACGTCTTACTCTTCAATCTCCTCTTAAAAAATCAATATACTAAAACCTCTTATTCAATGAATGATAAAAAATTAGTACAATACTTTTGCTTCTTAATAAAGAGTAAATATTACAAGAAGTCTAGTTTAAAGAGCAGGTGATTTACATAACTTTAAACAATATCAAATTTTAACACAACTTTTTATAATTTTCTATACAAAGGGATCTCAAAAACTAAACATTATGACTCAAAAATAGCTCTTAATAATATAATAATATTCTCAACAATAATTAATATAAATCAATTAAAAGTTCTTGTTATCAAATGACTAATGTATTAGAGGATAAGGAAGAGAGAATTGGAAAGATGATTAGATAAATAATTAAATTAAGAAAGTTCTTTATCCTCCCTAATAATATTTGTATTAGACAAAACATGTTTTAAGTATATTCCTCAAAATATTTATCATCAATATAAAAATTAAAATTGTGGCAAATAAGTCATTATGTAAAATTAAGATTATAATTGTGTATTATTGAACCTTTCAAGATTTCACGGGTTAGTGAGATTCATACTAAATTTTATAGTTACTGTAATGGTAAAAAAGGGAGTTGGTGGATCAGCTGACTTAAAACTTTGAGATCTAAAGCCCAAAATCGGTCTCTATTTGAATTGCATAATTGATAATTGAGGCCCACATTTTTCTGTGTTATATGCACGTAATCGTCATCTTCGATATCATATTGCTCTATTCACCGTTTGAAAATTTGAAATCTCCTTCCCTCCCATTTCCTTCTCCGCCATGGGCGGTGGCGAACCCACTTGTCCGCCGTCTTCTTCGCTCTTAAAGGACATTTCCAACTTCAAAACCCCCAAACGTGCCCCCCGATCCTCTGTCTTCACATCTCCTTGTCCCCAGCACTTCTTCACCGCCTCCAAGGAAACTCCTCGCTCCTCTTCTTCCTTCCTCCGCCGCCACCATCGCTCTTCCAAGCACAAGACTGACACCAGCCGCCGACTCAAGGCCTTCGAGGTCGAGCAGTCGCTTTCGTCTCGTAAGGTTCAGATTCAGAAGGAGAAGTCTCTTAAGTCGCTCTCCAAATCCCTAACTACTTGGCTTAATTTCCTCTTCGAAAGCCCTAAATCATGCGGCTGTGCGGTGATTATGAATGAAGACCCAAATGTGGCTCCTTCTGGTTTGGGGAAGAGGGAGGGTGGCCTTTGTAGCGGCACTGTTGGAGTAGATGCTATGTGGCGGTGTCCAAAAAGGCAGAGAGATTCCGACTGGCTTGGAGGCCATGATGTGGAGAGTAAGCTCGAAGGAAGTTTCTTGAATGCGAAGCAGCATGGTGTACTGAATAATTTGCTCAAGGATGTGTGCAGCTTCGATGATTTGATGCAGAGATTGCAGGTTTACTTGAGCTTGGGTAGTTGCAAGGAGATATTTGATATCATGTCTCGGGTCCTTAAGGTGCAGTTTCTTTTCGACTACTCGTGGATTGAATATAACATTGCAGTTATGATTGGTAATTGGACACTTTGAAAGAGTTGTTATTGATAATTTTCCATTAATATAGTGTTATGTAATGTTCAGAGTATTGATGAAGGAAGGTTGAAAATGAAGACACATTGCCCCATAATCACAGATCTTGGTATAAAGGAGAAGGCTGTGGGGATTTTAATGTGCTACAACCCCATTTGGCTTCGTATTGGATTGCACATCATTTTTGGTGGTTGTTCCTTGTTGCCAGATGGAGAAGTTAATTCGGATAAAGAACTTGCCTTCTTGAAGATGGTAATTGAGAAGCAGTTCTTCTCACACAGTGGGTTGGCTAAAGCTTATGCCTATAACAAGATGGTTGATGGGTTATATAGACCTGGTTACTATGAAAATTTGGGGAATATTATTTTAAAAAGATTTTTGCTGCTGGTCCTTATACTTGATAGAGCTAAATCTCAAAGCACTCTTCCTCTCAAGTATGGTATTGATGGAATTGATGGGGGTTCTCCACTTCTGTTTGCGGTGCAATCTTGTATCAAGTCTAGTCGTCAAGTAATTAATGGTAATTGTTTATATTGCTTCTATTTTCAGGTTTGGCAGTTGTGATCTATTATGCTGACTGTAGGTTATGTCTCTTTGCTCGATATAAAACTAGATTTTCTTTCATCGGATGTAATGCATGGAGAAGGTAATCTTCTTGCGCATCTAGTGGTTGTAGGTTACAAAGTATCTTATGCGCAGGTAAGTGGTTCAGTCCATTTGGTTATAGACTTACTCCACATATTTGTGCTCTTCAAGTAATATGGTCAAGGAATGCATTAAACCATTTAGATTATTCTATACACGAATAACTCCGCAAAAACTTGAAGTTGACTTTATGTTCCTAATATAACTTGGTATCATTCAATTTACGAACAGAAGTTGTATTTGTAGTGTTCCCTTCTAGAGTATGACTTCAGTGTTACCAATTTGTTTCTTGACCTCCAAGATGGAATTCGTCTTTGTAGAGCCATTCAGCTTTTGCAAAATGACTCATCCATTCTTACAGTGAGTTTTATTTTCCTCTTTTGGCTCTTTATTTCCCTTCTGTTGTTAATATAATTTACAATTGTACTTTCATGTGTAAAACATTTTAGAATGGGATTTTACCGCATAATGGCCTGTTCTCTTTTAACTGTTTTTTTTGGGGTAATGTTCTCTTTTAACTGATAATTGTGAAAATAGATTATCTGTATGATATATATAATATCATATTTTAAAGATTGTGAATATGAAGTCCTCATTTAAGCAACCTCTTGTTGTTAACCCAAAAAAACTAAATTTCATGGATATAAAAGATAATGTTCTGGTGAATTATAAATCTTCCTCAAGTTAAATTCATATCCCAATCTTAGTGTATTTAGTCCTACTCTTTTAATTTTTGACATGCTGAACTCGTCCTGTGACAGAAAATGGTTGTTCCTTCAGATACTCGCAAGAAAAAATTAGCGAACTGTGGCCTTGCCCTGCAGTATTTAAAACATGCTGGTGTAAAGTTGCATGATGAGGATGGAATTATGGTTACAGAGGATGATATTGCTAATGGAGACAAGGAATTAACCCTTTCCTTGCTCTGGAACATGTTTCTTCACTTGCAGGTTTGTCTCTACATAAAATGTTGCACATTGTAAAAATTTGCTTTAGCAGAAGTTATAAGGGTAACCTTTTCTTATCATTAACTTCTGTAGGTGCCACTGTTGATCAACAAAACAAACTTAGTTGAGGAAGTCTTAAAAATTCAGGGAACTTACGTGGTATGGTTCGTATTGGTTGATTTCTTCTAGTTTATGTAATCTACTAAAAAGAGTGTCCTTTTTCGTAGTTAAGAATACTCTATCCTTTTCAGAAACGAAATGGTTGAGAATCATTCTTTGACATTTTTATTTCTTATCTTTGTTGCTTCAGAGTTTATATTCTATATTACTTGCATCTATTTGCCATTTTACAGGAAATTTTGCATGTTGAATGTTTTTGTCCCTCTCCTTTGGAATTGCTTCTGAAATGGATCCAGGTACAGTAACTGGGTTAAAGAACGTGGTATATTTCTGTCTGTTTTGCCTCCGTCTCTCTTCCTCTGCCCTTTTGTCTATCTCTTCTCTCTGCAGTAATTTTATATGTTTTCCAACCATTCTAATTATTTTGCAGGCAATCTGTAAAAAATATAATTACAAGATTGATGGATTTTCATCTTTGGTTGATGGGAAAGCCATATGGTGTTTGCTTGACTATTACTTTCTAAAGAAACTCTGCTGTTCGCGTTCTCGCAAGGTGCCATATTTTGGCAACCCAGCCTCTTGTGTTTGCAGCTACTTTTATTACTATGCTTTGTTTCATATTGATTTTATCTTTTCCATTTTTTACAGGATACTCCTGAAAGTAGTGTTGAAGAATCCTTTGTGTCGGCTGATGATTATTTGGATGCATTCTACACTTTCATTTTATCACAAAAACTGACTAGATTGTTGGGGAATTTTCCAGAGGTAAGAGTTTGAAATTTTAGAGACTTTGTACTCTTGCAATGGTTGACTATATCTTCTGACTGATTGCTATATGCTTAAGGCATGTAAACTTCATGTAGAGAGAAAATATTGATAGGTTTAGTTAGACCGAAGTGCATTTGTTTTATATACAAGAATTAGAAGGGGATCTGTTGTAATGTGTTGTGATGGCATTTTCTGTGAGCAAAAAATTGTCTTATTGGCTATTTAATAGGTCATACATTGTTCAATTTGTTGCATTTGCAGGTTCTGCAAATCAGTGACATGCTTGAACATAGTGGTGCAGTCTGTGAACAGAGTGTTCTAATTCTACTGGTTTTTCTCTCATCAAAACTGACTGAGAAGAAAGCAATGGTAATGCTTAGACTGTTATGCTGCTTTGGTTTTTGATAACTGATGTCAGAAATAATTACATCCACCTTTCTTCTGCTTAGGATCAACTGAATTTTCATAAAGTATTGGGTTGTGACTGTCAAAGTCCAGAAAGGAGACATTACATTGGAAGGTATTTTGTGTGTTCAAAAGCTCTATTAGGTCAACAAGAAACAAAGGGAGACAATACAGAAGGTATTTTGCCCTGCTTCTATACTTTATTTTTCTAAATGTTTTCCAAATGAATGGGTCTACTCATAAAAAGCAGACGGATAATACAACTGTGGACTAGGATTTATGTCTGGTTTCCTGTAATTATGGTTTCGATGTGGCATTCAGGTTTTTTAGCAAAGAAATTGTTTTACTCTGATTCATCTACTGACAGTCATGAGGGTTGTGTCCCTTGGTCAAATCTTTGATATTCTTGTTGAATTTGCTTATATTGTTCCTGCTTCAATTATGTGGAAAAGTAAGCACACTGATGAAGTTTGGCTGTCCTTTCCTTTGTTGAATAAACTGTTTTCCAAAGTAAGAAAAATGATTGAAAATATTAAAAGCAAACAGTTTTGCATGCTACGTTTCCCCATTGATGCAGATGCTGCTGAAAAGTTCAAGGCCATAAAGGCTTGGTGGCAAGATATGGCTGAGCGAAATAGCCAACTCATTGAGAAACCTGCTATTACTACTTCCAAGATCAACTCAACTGAAAATCTCAGCACCAACATACAAAAAGGTTACTCACTCTGGCTTTATTGTTCAACTTTCTTGGAGAAAGATCTATATCTTTAAGTTTGCTGGTTTATTCGTGAAAACCTTCAAACACATCTTTGGTTGCTAAGGCTTAAGAACTTGTTTAGAGTACAGCTGTCTTATTTTGTTTTGTCAACATCTGAGCTGCTGACTGATGGAAATTATTTCTCTAGATGTTGCAACTTTACAGTTAATCATATAACGCTCTTATTAATTGTTGTTTGTTGCTACTTCAAGGCCTATGTGTTTGACTCAATTATCATAGAAACTTGTAGCGAGATTGGAATCTGTGGGTCATTGATAGACTTTCATGCCTTCACTTAATTATCATTCTCAGAATGTATAATTTCAAATATATATATTTCTATTAGCAATTCTCCTTGTTCACTTGTTTGGTTTATTTTTCCATCATCCAGAAAGGTTTAAACAGTCTGAAATTGCTGAGCAATGTAGCAAGTATATTGTTGAAAGGCATAACTTTGTTAAGTTAAGAAGATCAGCTGTGCTCATTCAGCAAGCAGCAAGGATTTGGATGGGTCGAAGGCGATGCAAAGCAAGCAATGGAAATCATAATGCAGCAATTCCTGATACTGCCAATGCAGCCATTGTTATTCAAAGATCTTTTCGTGCTTGGTTAGCAAGGTCCAAATATGATGTTGCTCAAATGCACAACTTTATTCATGTTTTGATAGTTTCTGTAATCCACAGACAGAAGCAGCTATTGCAATTCAGCTTTATTGGAGACATTTTATTTTGAGCAGGTCTTCCTATCACCAGAATCTGGCTGCTACCAAAATACAGAATCATTATCGAGGTTGGTCATTGAGAAAGAAATTTTTATGTCTGAAACAAGCAACAACAAGAATCCAAAATTATTTCCGATGTTTAAGGAGGTGGAGGGCTTGTGAACAACAAAGAGTTGCTACAAGATCAGCCATCATCATTCAATGTCATCTGCGTGGATGGATTATAAGAAGAGAAACTTCTAGGCGTAGACATCTCATTATATTACTTCAAGTAAAGTTTCTCCTTTCATTTTTATGAGAATCTTCAAGTGAAATATTTCCTACCTTTACTTGCAATATATTTTTAAGAGAGTTTTTCTCATTAAAGGTTGATGCATTTCAAAATGATTATCTTTTTAACTATGTGCTTTATTGTTGATTGCTTATGACTATTATTTTTCAACTGGTTTTGGTTGTTTAAGGATAAGTCTTGAATTTTCATATCGTGTGTAGTTTATTTTGTATTATAAACCAAACATCTAACACGTGCCAATTTCTCTCAACATCCTTAGTTCTCTAGACAATTCCTATCTCTTGTTTGTACATTGGCAAGGCAAAATGTAATTTAAGATTTTATTTAAACATCTAGAAGGGATGAAATGTTTGCTTCTAGAGACCGAAGGATTGCTCAACATTCTTACCGTTCATTGATTGGTCAACACACAGTTGCTTCTAGGTGTTGTTTGATCACTGCTACTATGTTTAATGATCACTTGACTAGTGGAAATCAACCTATGCAAATAATTATCATTGTTCTTTCTCTACTGAAATATTGGCTATTACTAGTCCTAATCTTGACAAAATGGGACATTGGAGAAGGCTGTATTGTGATCCCAATTTTATCTACCTATTGCCATGGGGTGGCATTTTATCTCATTTATTTGGTTAAAGTGAAAATTTCCCCAAGTATATTATTTTACTTCAACGAATGCAGCGATACTGTTGTGCTTGGCTGAAAAGGAAGAGCTTTCTGTTGCTAAAAGAAGCTGCAGTGAATATTCAAAGTGCTATTCGGTGTTTCAATAGTCGGAATGCACTTTGTAGTAAAAAAAGTGATGTGATTAGAGTTCAGCAATTTGTCCCGGGCCAAGTTACTCGAAATAAGCTCTTAGGTATCTTGCACATATTTTTTGTGAACTCTAATTCACCTGCTTTTTTTCTTTGATAAATTTTTTTTAATTGAAGTCGAATCAATTATGGTTCTCTTAACATGAGCAAACTATGTTGTCTCTGTTTCTAGGGACATTTCATTTTCAAGAAACTGCCACTTCATGCTCCAACTTCGAAAGCTCAAGTGATTTATGTCAGAGATTTGACTTGAAAACCATGTTGTCTTCGGTTTTGAAGCTACAGTGGTGGTGGAGAAGTACTTTACAGCTGAAACAAAGAACAAAATTCACAATTGTTATACAGTCACATGTTCGAGGTTGGTTTGGTAGGCAAAAGGCTATTAGGCACAGGAAACTTATTGTTGTCATTCAAGTAAGATTAACAGATCTCAAAGTCCTATGATCATGTTTAGCAGCATTCATTCAGACGTGTACCATGCTTAGTTTCGACAAGAGTGGACTACCTTTGTTGAGGTCTTTATACAACATTGCAAAAGCTGTTCAACATACTAGACCACTGAATATATTTTCCTTTAGTTTACGTCTAATGTAAATGCAGTATAATGTATGAGGTTTGCTTTAATCTACTGTTTTCTTGGAAAGGTCTGTAACTTCTGCCATCATTTGCATTATTTTGGGTGTAAAGCTTGTTTAGCCTACCAGGCTATTGACTCATTTTGTTCATTTTCATGCATGGTTGGTTGGATGATATTTCCTCAACTGTTTATATCCTTGAAGTCCTTGTGTGAGTTTAGCTCAAGTTCGTCTGTTCATGGTTTATCATATTGTAACTTATGCAGTCATACTGGAGAGGTTATCTTGTGCGGAAAGAGTCAAGAGGGCAGCTTTTAGATTTACGGTCTAGAATGCAAAATTCCGCTAAAAATGTGGATGACAGCATGCGTATTATTAACAGACTTAAGATGGCACTTGCAGAACTACAGAGCAAGAAAAGGGTTACTGGAATTCTTCATATTTGTGCAACTTTGGGTAAGAAATTCTCCTTATTTTGGGATTTCACTTGTCCTTTTAGTGTAAATTTCTATGGAAATATTGTTAAAAACAGCAGTATTTGTTTCCTCTGAGAGACTGTGTTCACCAATTGTTCACTTATTTCTTTGAGGAAGTCATCAACTCTGTTCTGAATCCTTGATTAACCAAGGCTTAGGAGATTGAGGCGACAAATCGCTCAAAACAAAGTGGATTATGCTTATGGTATATTTGAGGTGCAGTGTATCGTGCTCTGTGTGCTATAAGTTCCTTTTACTATGATGCTTTAATTAAGTCCGAGCTGCTTGCCGTTTAGTAAAATAGACTCATTTTATAGTCTTTTGTCATGTGTTTCACAAAACAGTGAGCAACACTCTCTAATTAAAACTAATGTTTTGCTACTAGCTAGAACTCTATAACTATGCGAAAAGAGTTTATTATCAACAAAATGTTAACAATTTATTGAAGTGTTATGTTAAAAAACCAAATCTTGATGTGTCTACCATGTTCTATATGCAATAAGCTTCAGTCATATAGTTTGAAGAATGAGCGAGATGAATAAAAACTATTCTGAATCGTTGTGGACTCTATTATAATCACACCTCCTCACAGACCATGCCACAAAACATTCCAAGAAATGTTGCGAGGAGCTTGTGGATGCTGGAGCAATTGACAAATTACTGAACCAGATCCGTTCTGTCAGCAGAAGCATACCAGACCAGGAAGTCCTAAAGCATGCACTTTCCACTCTTCGGAACCTTACTTGCTATCCACATTTAACTGACGCGCTTATTAATGGGCATAGATCAGTAGAAATTATTCTTTGGGAGTTGCTAAGGTTTTTTCCCTCGTCATATTTACAGATTGAGAAACCAAGCATAAGTTTCCTTTGTACAACACCTGAACCGAGTCTCCTAATTACTTTCCAGGAACAAGGAAGAAGGATATTTCCTTGCGTCAGAGATTTTGAAGAAAATCTGTTTGAGAAATGAAGGTGTTAATGCAATGCACAAGTCGCCTGCTCTGCTGAAGAGGTTGCATAGTCTTGTAGAAGAACTAACGAGGAAGGCAGCCACTGAGAAGAGGTAAACAACAGCACTTGTAAATTGGAATGAGTTGTGGTGAAACATGAGGACATACCTGCAGATGACTGAGGGAAAATTATTTCTATCCTTGTGCAGGAATCCCCGAGCTGTGGCAGGGAGAGAAAACACAGAAAGACGATTGAAAGAGGCTACTGAACTGCTGAAGCTCATAACTGAAAGCTAACCATGGTGAGGATTCACAAATGCTTCTTTCTGATTAAGTGTGCTGAAGCTGCATGAACTTTAGCAATTTGGGTAAATTTCCGTGATTGCTGGCGCTCACTCTTTTGGGGTTGGGTTGGTGTGGTTGTCTTTGTTTGTAACCTGATTTGCACTTAATTTGAACATTTTCTACATGCTTTGGTGGGCTTTTACCTTTATCTCAAAGGTGCACATGTTTTGTTGGAAAGCTATCAAAGTTTCATGACGAAGGGTAACGCATTAATAGGGTTTAACGTTGCAGTTTAGGTGACCGTGTTACAAATGCTGTTTGGGTTGGATGCAAAATTAATGTATACAAAATGACAGTTTTTTTTCGATTTTATATTTCTCCATATTCTGGTCTTTCTTGTTCAAATTTTCCTGTTTCTAAGTCTGTTATTTAAAATCTTGACTGTTTGGAAGTTACTGGAATTGAACTAGTGTCTTAATATCTAGTCCACCGCATACTCATCCTTTTAGTTTTTGTTCGTGCACCTTTGTCTCTTAAGACCTGTAATCTAGTAATCTTTCAGTGTCTAGCTTACATAACTTGATTTTCTTTCAACTTCAAACGAACTGAATGAACATCAACTTATGAATATATAGTACTACCTTGTTATATGGCAATGGATCGAGCCTAGGCCTGAGGTAGTCGGTCACAACCCAAGTCTAGCTTGAGTTGGCTCAATTTTTTAAAAAACAAAGAAAATGCAAAATGACTTTTCTGTAAAATGATGTCATTTTGCCTATAAAGGTCGGGTCTTGAACTGAGTTTAGGCTTGGGGTTTGGTTTAAAAATTTTGGATTTGATGCTCGGTTAACTCTTGACTTCTGGGCATAGTTATCTCTAATTGTTAGTATCAATTAAGGTCAATTCTAATGTAAAGTACAAACAATTAATGAAATGGTATTCTGAAAGGAAGAAACAAGAAATTTCAGGAATGAAACCAAGGGATTGTAAGAATTGTCATGATATCCAAATCATTATGGCAAAGGAATTTCCAATCTCTCTAGCTCAAGTATGGCTTTTAGGTGGAGTTTAATCTCGTGCAATAGCCTTGTAACTCTTTCGTATAAGCTTATTCTGCTAGTCTATTTCACAGTTAGATTTATTCTGCGTTGTAAAGCTGTCTGTGGCCTGGTTTTCTTTTGTACAAATTTATTTTGATTTCCACCTTTAGTAGTGCATTTCTCTGTCAACTTTCAAGATAACGACACTGATTGAGGAAGGATGAGTAGCCGTCCTTTCGGCCTACGGCCCCCGGTTCATTTGGAACTTCCCTTTTTTTTGTACCAAGTAGACATATTCCATCCCATTATTTAAGTCATTAATAAAGTTTTTTAGAACATCAAATCGAAGGGTTTAAACATCTTTATGCTTGAAATCTCCTTGATTAAGTAGCAATTGTGAATTTTAATGACTAAATTTTGTTACTTGACATTTAACTTTTCTTTAACATGAAATAATCCATTAATAGTAATATTATTTAAAAAAGTGATATGATACTCCTTGGTATAAATTTGTAGGCAGGTTGAAATATATTTTAAAAATGAAATTATATATATATATTTTATCATTAATCTTGCCTTTAAACCTTATTGATGGAGACACACATAAATTGGGTTCAT
>JANKYF010000002.1:57705660-57715669 GCA_029829435.1 Erythroxylum hondense | reverse complement strand
AAATTTGCTATTAAACAAAATTTTAGCAAATTTTTATTTCTTAATACTTTTAACAAACCAATCACCATCAATGGTAATGATAATCATTCCTTCATCTTAACTAACCATCATTATTATAATGATTATATCCATTCTCATTACTCACTATATTCATTCCCATTCTCATTCTCATTCCCCTCTATGAACCAAGCACCCCCTCAGTCTTCCCTCCTAAATTGTGTCAATTGCGTTTATGGACGTTAAGAGGATTAGATCTTTGATACCTAAACGTGGTGAAGTCTACTGAAAAAGAAAAGGACACATCTGTACTGTACTTAGCCATTTGGTAATATATTAGATTATGATCTCAATAACCAGGGTCATGCATGGCACTCATTTCATTCACAATACTCACTGAACTCTTAACTGTTTCATGGTTGACACCTCTATCACTCGGATATCACAGCTCAGAAGGTCCGCCAAAATCCCTGTGATGGATCAGACACACTTTTCAATCGATTAATTGCAAGTTTGACGCTGCCATATCATTTATAATATGAAGTGATTTTTGGTGTATTTGAATCCTTTAGTGTGGGCAGAGCTCTTGTAATATGATAGTAGGTTTAGTGGGATGGATTAGGGGATCATTTGGTCCTAACTTGTAAGCCCACTCAACAAATTTACAAAACAAAATAGAATAGCATTTTTGGGTAGTTGTCTTCAAAACTGGCTTCATATCCATAATTTATTCAATTTGGAGAGAAAGAAACAAACTACTATACAAAGGGGTAGCTATGAAAAACATCTTTTGACATAAAACACACTAAATTGGATTAAAGAACTATTGCTAGCTAGAAATAATGTACAAAATAGTCTCATTGTAGGCATGAAAATCATATGGAATTTTTGAATCTTTAAAATTAAGTTCCTATGCTACTTGTAACAAACTAAAGTGTCTTTTTGGATCTTGTAAAACCTTTATCACTGTAATGATGTAATAGCTTAGTTCGTGTTAATAAAATTTCTTTATTCATCTCTCAAAAAAATGTTTTGTTTCTTAGCCTAGCATCTGCCAAAGTTGCTCCAGCTTGGCTCAAACCCTCCCAACTTTGTTTTTTCTTCATTCAGAGAGTAAAACAAGATCTTAAATAAAAGAAAACTAATTTTAAGTTTCAATTCATATAAAAAAATAAAAAATACAAGCATAATCCTATCAAAATTATGCTAAAAACAACACCTAGTTAAATTTCTCCACATTTAAGCATTTACTTATC
Source organism: Erythroxylum hondense (assembly GCA_029829435.1). Classification (NCBI taxonomy): domain Eukaryota; kingdom Viridiplantae; phylum Streptophyta; class Magnoliopsida; order Malpighiales; family Erythroxylaceae; genus Erythroxylum; species Erythroxylum hondense. The sequence goes on along the minus strand of JANKYF010000002.1, from coordinate 57,714,416 downwards.
CTCTAGCAAATAATAGGCAAATCCAAGAAGTTATACAGCTTCATCATGGGCTAATATTCAACATATTTTGAATCTTAAATGCTTGGAGAATGATTAGGATAATAACTTGGGATGGTTGACAAGAAATATCTTTCCATAGGACAAGTCAAGATTTGTCTTAGTCTCCGCTTGAATTATACAGTTACTCAATTTGGTTTGAGAGAAACAAAAGAATTTTCAATAACATGAAAACAAACATTTATTAGCTCAAAGTTTAGTTTGCTAGATTAGATAAACAATTGTGGCTCATCAAATGGTGGAGAAATTGAGTGCATACTCAATAAGACATTGGAATCTATAAACTCCTTAACCTTTCCAAACTAAATAGATTACTTCGCTTGTTCCTACTTTAGTATATTTTTGCAAATGTATTGCCTTACTGCGTTACATAACATAAGGACGCCTTTCATGATTTGAAATAAATTATTATTTAATTTTAAAAAAAATTCCAAGAAAGCATTTAACAAATCAATCACATTAATCAATATTCTCTATTATTCATTAAGTTGCAATTGTCATCAAGTTATTAGCACTTAGATATTTGCAACAATTCATAAGTTGTTTCAATTTGCTCCACATTCCTTCAAACTAACTCAATCCATACAATCCAGCTTAATGTATAAAATGAACAAATATGAGATATATGCTTCAAATATCAATTTATTCATAACCCTTATTAAACACTAAATTTGACATTAAACAAGACAATTTAGAGCTTGTTTAAAAAGTCACCAAATCTTTTGATGCAAGAGTATACACCTTATCATGAATAATCTTGGTTAGTCAATTAGGTAACTATTTTATTGGCAACTAGCATAACTCTTTAGCTTTAACTTTTTATCTTATTTTAAAGCTAGCAGAGTTAATTGGTTTAATGCTTAGTTGTTTGCACTTTTTTCTTGTTTTCCTTTACTTTTTAAGGATAATTTTTAAAAAGAATTCACATCTAAATTGTATAGTCAAATTATACAAAAAAGTATCATAGCGCAAGTCAAGTATCCATTCTCAAAATCAATGAAAAAAATTGAAATTAACTTAATCATCAAAGCTCATAACTATTTACCTAAAAAATCAAATTACATTGACAATAGAACTTATAATGAATCATTTCAATCAATAATTTTTCAAAGTTAAAGAGTTTTTATAATTTCTCCCTATAATTTACTCGTAACAAAATTGATAAGCGTAACCATTAAGTACCTCCCCAACATTTACATTATACATTGTCCTTAATGGACAAAATATGTAAAACAATGAAAATCATAGAAAACAAAAGAAACGATGTTATGATGGCTAGTACTCCCTGAACATAAAATTTGTGGGCCATGTGTAATGTCATCAATATTAGTCTTAGGTTAGTGAAATATGATCTACATCTGCTTGTAAGGGTGAGATTTCCTTTATAACCTACATAACACCATTAATTTGCAACTAAGTATGATAATCATGATCCAATAATGAATGGACATCAAAATAAAATTAAAATTGTGATTTTAAAACTACAAAAGCAAACTAAATATACTATTTAAGATCCTAAAGCTACCAAATTAAAACAAAAATATGAATATTTGGACTCCTCCTAAGTAGTGCATTTTATTAGTACTTTAGCTTAATTTCTCCTTAAATTGTTCACAAATCCAAGATTACAATCAAGGACTTACTTCCACTTGTCTTCCCAAACAAGGACTCATTACCTGAAAAAATGCCATATGCTACTGTAGAGTAAGGAAACATGCATCAAATTAATGTTACCTATTAATTCCACTAATGCCATAATAATTAAAAACAAGAAAAAATTCTTTGGATCTTTAATTGTCTAAGGTATTTTGTTTTTTAGGATGTAGGAGCATGCTTCACTTAAGGTGTCTACTAATAGCTTCTTAATAACCATCTACTTTAGCTCCTCTTCTTTCTCTTCCTCCTTTTTCTTCTCGCCCTTCCTATCCTTTTTTTTCCCTATAAAATAACCTTCTCTTCCTCTTCTCATTCTCTTTAGCCTCTAGCTCCTTTCCACTCTGTAAAGTTACTACATCTGCTTGCTCCTTTAGGTTTGTCTTAGTGTTATTAGGTAAAACTTCTTACTACTCTTTAGAGACAAGCTTAGTTATACTGACCATTCTAAATTGCTAACGTATGGATGGAGGCTTCAATCCTCTAAAAGTAAGCCTAAGGTTATAGTAATGAATTTTATCATAAGATCTTTCAAAATTAAGCTCCCCTCTTACTTATGTTATCATTGAAATTAGGATGGATCTTGATTGTTCTATGTAATGTTAGGATAGTCTCTCCAACCTAGATTATAAGTTTCACTATAAGGGATATTGTGAGACCAGCTCCCTCTAAAATTTGGTTGCTCATGCTTTTGCCTCATGTGGTAAGGTGACTAATATTCATGATTTAGGTAACCACCACTGAATCTTATAGCACATCATTAATAATAGTTAAGCTTCCAAATACATATTTATAGGCCTATTACTCCAAACGTCTAATCTATCTATAAGTGATGTGATACATGAATCCCCATGGAGTATTACTTAGCCCATCCTTCTGTTATGTTTGGTAGCTTTAGTAATAAATACAAAAATCCTAAATTTTAACCATAAACATAATATCAAGAAAGAGAGTTTTGAAATAAAGAAATACAAAAAGAATTTAAATTTATCTCGATTAATAAAATAAAAATATAAAAGAAAAGAGAAAATGATTAGATTAATAAAATAAGACTTCCCTAATATTATGGTACCTAAAATTGGTGCCAAAAACTTTATATGATACAAGTATAAACGAAACATAGAAAATACTATTAAAATTATAAAGGCAAACTCATATACCATTTCCTACAGTATAGAGTAAAGGAGTCGAGTTTTAGTCCCTCCAGAACTATAACTACTAGTACTAACTGTCGTTCTATAATGTAACATAAAAATTTGAAAATTAAAATAAAAATTAAGGATAATTAGTTAAGGTGATAAAAAGAGTAAATAACTAGTAGATAAAATAGATTCACATGAAGAATTCCCCTAAAACCATTACTGTGCATGAATTTATCTTGAATTAATGATTAATCGTAATTACTTAGGCCGATATGAATTCTAAAGTTACAATTGTACCCTTATAGTCAAGACTTATAGTCTCTATTCTTAATTATTTTGGCTAAAAGTTTTATTAAATCAAAACCACTAAGAGTATACTAATTATCTTAGTGAATTCCTATGATAGATTTCACTTTAAATTATAAGGACCATATAATCTTACCTATAGCAACCTGTAGCAACCTGTTAAACCCTCATTATTGATGTTGTTACCAAATTATATATATGATCTTATGTGTTTGGTGCTTTAATCCTATATATGAATCCCAAGTTGAATCTTTTACATTATTTACTTAAATCCAACATAATAAGAAAACATGAATAATTCTTAAAAAGTTCAAAATCTCTCTTTACATCATTGAAATCAATTAAAAATAATTTTAGGATTCATCCCTTCTATGTATATATATCCTAATTGGTTCCTAATAAAACAAAGAAACTTCATAATATATAAGAAAGAACACCAGAAACTATATTGATTCCATATGGCTTAAATCTTGAATGTTCTTATCCAATCTTGATGGATCTTGATTTTCTTTTCTCCAAAATTGTTTTCTTTTTAATCCCTTTTGCTTTTCCTCTTTTTTGTGATTGATTAATGGCCCTCTCATATATGACTCCTCCTTTCCCTAATGTCTCCCTTCTTTTCATATTTTTATCATGAAAACCTAATGTTAAATATGTGCCAAACTCAAGACTATGTAAGTCCCCATATTACTTTACATCCTTCTTAAGTTCTTTTTGGAAAATCACTACAACCATAAGTTAGGAATGCATGATCATGTTTTTTCCATATTGAAAAACATAGGAAAAACATGTTAGGATATTGGTAGTCAGATGGAGAAACAAAATGACCCAGTGTTGAACATAGCAGGAATATAGGTTTGTATTCATGTTATACTTATAGCAAACTATCCCAGAAACATAATATGGCTTGATGGAACATAGGGAGTAATACTATACCATATTGGTACCATGTTTTGAGTCTTTAGCCTAACATGTACCAAAGTTTCACAATCTTGACTCAAATCCTCCTATTGAGGGACCAAAACAAGACCTTAAACAAAATATAAGTCATTTTAAAAACCAAATACAATAAAAACATCAAATTATAAGAATAACACTTCAAAAATCATACTAAAAATTTAGTGCATTTTACAGTTATCAGATGCCTACTGATATAAGCAAAAAATTTGTAATTTTTCCTCCCTAAAAGCTTAAAACCTTTCCCTTCTAGGCTTTTAACTAAATGTTTCAACCTAACCTCAACTATAAAAATATATTTAATCTCCTATACACTAAATTAATTCCTTGAACATAAAACCTACTAGTAATATAACAATTTTTCTTTAAAACATCAACTTTATAAATTTATTGCAAAAAAATTAGGGTTTTTATTTTCTAAGAATGTTAGGAGTCTCTTAAGAACATATTTTGAGTTCTCAAACAATTAGTTAATTAATTCTATTGATGTTTAAGGTATTCGTGCATAATAGTTGGTTTTTTAATCTTGATTTAGAAGAACTTGGTGAGTGTGTGCTCTTTTTTAGACTTATTAAGTGATATGTTATTATGGAGTTTAGTATTTTGTGTGGTATAACTTTGCTAAATTGTGGACAGTTATTCTTATGAAATTGTGAAGAATTGTTATGGAGTTATGCAGTGATATTGTGAAGTTATGAATTATGGTGAGGTGTTGGGCTCTTATTTGGTTGAATTGTACATTGCCTTTAAGATATAAGAGTATAACTCTAAGAAATAAGGTGCCTTCATATGCTTCTTCATTTATATGATCCCTTTTAGAGGATATTTCAAGGTACAAAAGTTTAAAAAAGGAAGGATACGATAAGATGAGCAATAATCAAATAGTTAATAAGAAGAATAGTTAATAAGAAGACTATCATCCTAGGCATTGATAAAATATTAAGGATTCAGAATATGTTTTAAATTATACATTAGGACCATTTATTGACTTTTAAAGGAGAATAATACCTACAGGCAGTGAAAGAATCTTATGCCAACATAGAGGATAAAGCCAAAATAAAAATTGTAGCCCTTTACTCTTACTTTTAAGGCTATAAGATGGTGATTTAGAGGAGATGATTATGATGCATGTTAGGCTACCATTAAAAGGGTGGAATTTGAGCTTTTAGGGTGGACAACCATTGGGGCACTATGAGTGGAGCTAGAGGGGTGCTTCATATAGGTTCATAATGGGGATCACATGCTTCTTAAGTTATAACGTCTAGCCTTAGTCTAGTGGATTAAATTGAATCTAAACAACCAATCTCTACCTAATGGACCCCCTTTTTAACATTTTAGGCAAAGCTCTACTAATTTGTTTATCATCCCTAATGTTTCAATCTATCAATGGTTTGGTTTGACATAGGTAAGTAGATAATATATTTGTATTCCTGGTGCTAATTAGTTACCTGCTATTAAAATAAGATCTAGATATCTTTAGTTTTATGGTTATGAAGATCGAGGAGCAAAATTATATCAATGGTCACAAAATGATGCTATTTAGGTATATCGAGGAGAATAATAGGTAGGTAAATACACATTGACTTGATAGAGAGTACCCAAATAAATAAGACTAAGAGGTAAGCATGAATGAAAATTAAGAAGATACCAAGGATCAAGGAGGAAGCATAGAGACAACTAATAAATAATAAAGGGTTACAATGCAAAATCTAGTTTCATCAATTGATTGACTACATAAATAATCAATAGGGCATGAACAACAAGATAGATTGGGTAATGGCCAATCTTTAGTGTTTTTTATTGCCTCCTATACCCTAGCGAGCTTAAGTCACTCCTGTAATTATGTATAATTTATATTTGTTTAATATGTTTATTTTTATTATCTTTTTTTAAGAATGTAATTGTATTAAGATATGAAAGGCTAATCAAAAAAAGTTAGCACATATGTTCTTGTAGGAGACTATTATAAATAATAATGAGTTAATGATTGTTCAAGTAACATACATGACTTAGTATATGCTTCAACTATTAATCCAATTAGAGTTTAGAGATAGTTTTTCAAGGATTTGATGTGGATTATGATGTCATTGAGAATTTCCTTATTGAATATATCAAAATTTCTTTATTGGGATTAAAAAATGTATTTATTTCTTTCATCCATATATGTAACACTATATAAAAGAGAGCAATGCAGTAGCACCATACAAAGTCTCTTATGATATACTGAAGTTTTATGCTCCAGGTGATGATGTTTTACCACTCCAGTTGGGGGGGTATAGATGTAGCACTTATGAAGAATTTATCTCCCTACTCTAGTACACTCACATTTGAAAAACAACTGTGAAATGATCTCATATTAACATTTGCACAAGCAGCGTATATTAGCAAGGTGGTTGAATATGTTTAACCTTTCAATTTTGGGAAGTTTCTCTAGGATGGCTCCATAAAGTTGTAGTAGCTTTAGGTAGAATATACTTGCACCAAACTATTTTGTGCTATGTTACCCGTCCATAATTCTGCTAGAATAAGTTTCTACAAGATGCATTATTAAAGTTACCTTTAGAGTTTGGGCACCGTCAATTTTTATCATATATGTTTTTTAAGAGCTATCTTTTGATTTCTATATACATATTGCTATTATTTAGCCTGAGTCTCATTCTTTAACTTTATAGCCTTCGTAAGAGTTTGATTGATGGGAATGTTATTTTTAAGAACCTAAAGTTTAGGTCTACTGTTGGGCATTGTTGCCGGAACCCAACTCTTGCTAAATCATGAAGTGTGTGCGTAAACCCATAGGGTTATTTCCATGAACCCTTATTAGGCATCATCCCACAAGGGTGGCGTGCTCCATGACAATCAAACATTAAAAAGAACTTATTACTCCAACTTAACCGTATAACGAGGAAGTCAAATGAACATACATAACCGAACTACTTCAATCTATCATTTCAATTCTAAAGAAACAGAGTTTGAAAAACTTTATTTACATATCAAAAGTCACATCGTTGGCTTATTACAAAATACAAAATAGCAAATTTGTGGAAGTTCTCTTTGGCTCTTGATCACTTGATCTCTTAACTATCACTTGAAGAGGGAACAGAAAGGGGGTGAGCTTGACAACTCGTGGGTAATAGTTTATAAAGAAAAAATAAGCAAAAACTATTGAAAACGTTCACTTGTCATAGAAAACTTTCATATAGTTCTTAAAACACATGTTTCTTAGGCTTTTAGCCAAAATTCACAATTTGCAAAACATGAATGCATCAAACTTATTAACTTAACATGAGCACTTAAGCATATCAAATGGTTTGGGTAAGTCCAAAATCATGACGCACTACATATTTCCAATAGAATGGTCCTGTGTAGTCATGAATTCTTGAGGGAGTCCTTGAGGGAACTCCATGCCACTAGTGAGCAGGTGGAAGAAGCCTATACTTAGGTCAACGTGCACGTGGCGGTTCTTGAGGGACTACCACAAACCCACATAACACATAGATTTCAAAATCTTGTAAGCTTGATGCCCAAAATGGCACATTCTCTTGAAAATTTGCTTTTCACATGTTTGTTATACCTTAAAAACCATTTTCAAAAGTATGGTTTCATAATCATGCATCAATTTAAATAATCATTTTTTAAAAAACAACTTTTCATCAATCATCACACAAATCATGTATAAGCATATAGCACAATCTTGCAACATTTGAAAACATTAAATGCACATGAATGAGGTAGTTGGAAAATTTGTTTGTTGTCATTTCTTGACAGAAAACTTTTATTTGTTTATTACTTAACTATAAAAGTGAAACCCACCTTAAAGTCCTTGATTATGGCTTGTTCAAATATGCCTCTCCTCTTGCTTCTCTTGTTGAGACCCGATCTAAAAACCAGATCCGAAAATCGGATAGCAGAGACGAATACAAAAGCCGGGAACGAAACGAATATGAAACGAAAACGAATTGAACTTGAATCTAATCAGAGATTTGAGTCGGAAACAAGAGCAAAACACATCGGACAACAAATCGAACTCGGAAAGAAAATACAAAAGTAGCGAAAGAAACGCAACATAAGGCGAATTCAAATCGGATACGAATCGAATCAAAGCAAACAAACTGTTCGATCGAACGAAAATCAAATTCCGACATCCGTGAACAAATAGCGTAGCAAATTATTGCGTTGGAATCCTTAGACTAATCCATTATGAAATTGGTTTTTTTTTTTTCTTTTCCTCATTCAAATCAAAACAAACGATTTCCACTTTTGGAAATTAATCCTTATACCAAAGATCTCAATTCATACCATTCGTCTTAATCATGCAATATCTAAAAAATCATCTATAACAGAACTTATATTTATTCTCTCTTTGCCATACATCCAATTTTACAAAAAAATTGGGCAGCATATCGGCTACATTTTTAAAACCCAAAAACCTGCAAATAGCTTAAAACACTTCTATAACTCAGCACAATCAAATCACACAATTCCTCGAACCTCCCGTCCAGAATTTAAACACAATCTAAAACGCATTGTCCATATCCAATTCACATTCATTTCTCAATTCATTATTCAAATCACATTCATACATCATATGTAATTCCCATTCAACTTAACTCAATAAACAAATTCTCAATTTAAATCCAAACA
>JANKYF010000002.1:57685632-57699165 GCA_029829435.1 Erythroxylum hondense | reverse complement strand
CACACACACACACACACACACACACACACACACACACACACACACACACACACACACACACACACACACACACACACCCACGCACGCACGCACATGTGAATATTGATTTTTGCACATTAAAATGATTATAAATGCATTCATTGACTTTTCCAGGTATAATTGATTCTATAAATGTGATTATATTGATAACTGTGGTTTTTATATGTTGAAAATTGATTTGGAGAGTATATGTATTGATTTAAAAATTTTGGTAAAATTTAGGAAAATTATGAAATTTTGGGTATTTTTGGACTAGAAAAAATGCCAACTGGCAAGACAATTAATAAATGATAGAGAATTAGCTGTCAAATGGTAGTGGAAATTTTGATAAATAACTTTTGGATTTATTATCAATTGTCAACAAAAATTTGGAGATACTTGGAGTAGGAATTGGAATTGATTGGACTAGTTACATTAGAGAACATGTGGTAAGTGACAAGTGTCACTTGCCAAGCCAAGTCTTAAAGTCCATGATTCTTTTCAATTTGAAAGACCATCTTTGTTTTGCCTCTCATGATTGCCTTATGCTTTCTTCTTCTTCTTCTCCTTCTCCTTCATTTTTGTTTTCTTCACTCACTCTTACCTCATCAATGTTGAAGATCACTCTCACCTCCATTTGCTACTATCATTTTTGCTATCTTCTTCATATTTGTCACTAAAGATCTATCCCTACCACCTTTAGAATGATGGAGATTGTATGACGCTTGGGAGTTAGGGTTAAGTGATAATTTGAAGATTTTGAAGCTAAATCAAGTATAACTTAATCATTATAGGTAGTGTAAATGAAACATTTATGATGATTAATTTGAGATTTAATGATCATGATTATGGAGTTACATATATGTTGTAATGTGGGTGTAAAAATAAAGAGGTTTGTGGTCTTTCTTTTTAGTGTATTAATGACATTTTTAGGTTGGCTAAATGAAGGCATTTATAATGATCATTATGAGATAGATTCAAAGTGTAAATCGAGTTGATTTTTATGCTAAATCGTGGATGAATAAATTAATATATTCATGGCTTGTTTTTTGTGTGTGGTTATGATGAGTAATAATTCGTAAATTAATATAGAGATGTTTTGAGGTAGAATGATCATTATAATGGTGTTTGGATGAGTGCAGTAAATTGATGAATGAATGGACATGTTTGATGTCATGTTTTGTGGTTATGATTAATAGTCTTTTATGATTTGTTTTGTGAATGTTTTGAGTTATAAATTAAGGGGAGAATGAAGAGGAAATGGAGTAAAAAAGATGATCTATGTACAAGATGTGTAGATGTAAAATGTAGGAAGCTATAAAAATTTAGAAAAATTAGAAGAGAGTGGCTGGAATATTTAAGCTATAGTGTTTCCACTTGAAATGCTTATGAATGTTAGCCATAACATGACCTGTAGATATCCAAATGGGATAATTTTTTATTTGGATTAAATTAGAGACATATGAATACATTTTTAATGAAGACATCGAATTCAAATTCTGTCTTTAAGAGTTTTAAAATTATACTTGAAGTTGAGTACTAGGAGTAGTGCAGTTTGAGAATAGTAGGTAGTTTTATGATGTCTTGAAATGAAATGAATTAAAGTGATATTTAGGAATGAAATGAAGGTGAAAAATGAAGTAGAACATATGCAGAAAATTTATGATGAAAGTGTATAAGAATATGTTTTATTTTGGTGTTTATGATCAAGCATGGATTTTGATTTGTGTGTCGATGATATTAAACTGAAATTGAGGTATACATGAGATCAACTAGAAATGATGAATGTTGGATATGAATTTTTTGAAACTTATGAATGAGAATTTCATGAATGATGAATTTTAGTGAAAATGATGAATCAAATGAGTTAAGGTTTGAGAGTTTAATGAAATCAATTTAGTGGTTGAATTGGTATGAAATGATGCAGCATTAAAGAAGGTGAATTCGGGAAGATTAGGAGTGAAAGTGATTTTAGAATATATGTAGAAACCATTGGAAGTTCTCTTGAGTGAGTTGCGCTTCTTCTATGTCTATTGGGCGGACTTTAGGTCCACTGAACGGACCTTCTAGAGCATGAAAAACTTCCCAACCCCGTTCATGCCCATTTAGAGGGATGTATGTCCGCTAAGCGGACATTCATGGTACATTTACACAAATTTGAGATTTTGACCCTATAGAAGGCAAAATATCTATTCGGGGTCTTCACAAAAGTTATAGATCTTGAAGTCTTCTTTGAAAGCGTCTCATAATGACATTAATATGGCATCTACAGAAAAAGTTATGCCTTTTGTCCTAAGATATGTTTATTTATAGATGACTGACTTATTAATGTTGTCCCATAAGATATTTAGGCTTGATTGTGATCTTGAATGAGCCTAGTTGATGTTGGATTGAGTGATTAAAGTAAGGAAAGTGTATTAGGTGTTAAGGAATGATTCAAAGATCATGTTAATTGGTTATGAGATGCGTATTAAGGAAATGTACTCGGGATTGTTATTGAGCATGCATTGTACATATTCCATATATACATTTGTGCATAAATGAATACTTATGATTGTACAAAGTTGTGATTTTTATAAATGTGTATATATTACATGATTTACAAGAACATATTGAGCATCAACATCCATACGTTACCGGAACTTCAAGGCAATAGCTTTCTAGAGCAAATTATGAGTAACCTAGATGATCTCACTTAATTATTTGTTTATATTAAATTCTATATAAGATTATTTATGACTATGATTGAGTTGATTCCGGACGTTGAAAGTCCAAGGCATTTGATGCATGAATAAGATATTGAAAGTGCTCCTTGTAGATAAATATGACTGAAATAAGTGTACTCAACATTTTTGTTGAATGTCGGATCAAGGTTTGATGATAAATGTGTTTTAAATGTGAAACTAAAATATGGTGAATGTTGAAAATATGTAAATGTGATACATTTCGTTACATAAATGCATGAAAGATAAAGACAGTTATGACTGGAGTTGCCAGTATAAAGAGTTTAAAGCTCAGAATGTGATAAGAGCCTCTTGCTCAGTTGTGAATGTACTTGGTATCTACTAAGGGATATGGGACATTATCTGAAACAAGACCGGTATCCACAAGGGATATGGGCTAGTAAAAAGGCACTCGATCACAACAAAGTAATAAATAAAAGTGAGTATCATGTGCATTGCATTTATAACTGATATGTGTATTTTAAACGATTGAAATGATCGGTTAGACTACTATGAATGTGATATATGAATTAGGTGGTTATATACATTGATGTGTTGTATAAATTGAGTGAACCATTGAGGATGGTTACCTCACTTAGTTCGCAAAACTCACTAAAATTGTAACGGAGAGACTCTATAAGAAACATAGTTCTTGTACTTTTGGATAGAAGAAATGGCTCAAATGTCAGTCAGCAGAGATTAAAAAATCTAGTTAGAAACTTTTGTATAATTCCTCATGTATGTAGTATGTTCTGTAATTAGTCTTGATTATGTACATATTTGGATAATTTTGTGAAGCTACAATGTATATTTGGTTTTTATGAAATGAGGAGATTTTTTATTTTTAATTATTGTGTCTTTCTTTATGATGCCTTATAAGAGAATGTGAGTGCTTTAGTATGCCACCCTTGTGGGGTACGTATTCGAATACACTTAGGATGTCAGGTACGTGTTTTCCAAGAATGAGGTGTTACATGATACATCCTCAACTAAATGAGTTGTGCCTAGTAAACCTAAAATTGCAAGAAGGAAATAGAAAAATAAAACAAAGAAATAAAAAATCCAAACAAATTACCTCAAAAAGGACAAGTGTAGAAATGTCAGAAATGTGGTAATTCCAATAATAACTCCAAAAAATGCAATAAGGACAACTCAACTCAATAAACTGAGGCTTCTTCCCAGGTGTGTACACCTTACTTCAATCATATGAATACAGTTTTATAAACATATAGCAACTAATGTTTGTCATTATCTTAATTAGATTTAAATAGAGGCAATTTCATAGGTATGCAACTTTGATGTGTGTTTAATTGTTTATACATTCACTTCTTAACACTTAGTGATTATTGTTATGAAATGTTTAAGATACTCATTTTAGTTCATGTTTGATTTTAGGTACAATCTAGAAGCATAAGAACTAAAGTGAGTTAAAAGCACATTCTTTAAGTCATCCTCTTGATATTCAAACTAAATTGTCGATACAAAACAAGAAGGAGACAGATTGGGGTGAAGACGGGACAAGAAAATGCAAGAAAATGAAGCTTTAAAGGTGATTTGGAATATACAAAGTTATGTATCTACTTACACGGTCGTGTAAGTTAAAAAATTAGGCACATTTTATAACATACATGTTTGGAAACATGGTTGTGTATCTAACTATGTGACCACCTAGATCCCTAATTTTCAATATAAAATAACATTTCAATATAAAAACATAACATGGATTGATTTTGGGGGAAAATGAGGGGCAAAGCACATGCTTTAGAGACTTATGGGGCTAGGCTTCCCTATTCCAATTCTAAGATGAAATCGAAGTTGAAGACATGTTTTGCTTTCTTTCGTAGGTATTGTTTATGTTATCCTATGTTTGTTGAATTTGGTGTTGTGTGATCATGTCATTCGAGCTTTAATTTTATAAGCCCTTAAATACCGCAAGTGCACAGGTTGCAAATGTAGTATAAGAGGTGTCGATCCCACAAGGAGGGTACTAGCCTAAGCCTAAGTCGTCTAAGACTCAAAGAAAAGAATAAAAAGAAATAAAAACTGTACAAGTGAACACAGAAAGTAAATACAAGAAATTGAATTAAGAATTGTAAAGCAAAAAATTTCAACAAAATAGAATTAAACTGAGAAGTCACACAGGTCACAATGGAAATCCGTTAAGAGAGTTAATCAAGTTATAAGAGAGGGGATTTTACCTATCATTAATGCCAATATAGTCAATTATGTGTTTATGGGATGTCGGTTCTAAACAGTCGTATGGTTGATTACTCTCTCTTGAGTTATAACCATTAAATCCAAAATTGTAAACCCTAATCAAATTATGAAACTTGCAATCTTTCAATTCACAAATAACCCACAATTCTAATTAGTTCTAAAGCTCTCTAATAAACAATCAGGTCTCACACGAGATCTTTCTCCTTGAAATTACCGACTAGGTTGATTAAGTGGTCAATTAGATTGCCTAACTCTCATTAATTTGATCTAATCATTTTATCTGATTCACACTCTCGGTTTGTTACCGAAACATGCAATTACATCAATCAATCATAACACCAAAAACAATAAGCACAAAATAACTAAATTAGCATTAACTCAAAGTAAATCCTGAAGGAGAGTTCAGAACATTATCAGCAACCTGAAATCCATTTCTATACAATTCATCTCAACTTTATACATTTAAATGAAAAAGGAAATGAAGAGAAAATGAAACTTAGGTTGGACAAATCGAGAAGGCAACGATGCCAAAATACCACCTGATCTAGGGGACAACGATGTCGGGATCCACTTTTTCTTCCTCCTTCTTCCTATTCTTTTTCTCTCTTTTTCTCTCTCTTCCTTTTCTCTCCCGTTAGGGTTTCCAAGAGTGGCTAAATGTAAAGCTCCCATCTTTCTTCTTTTCTTGTTCTTTAAATAGTCTCTTATGTCTTGGGTAACCCTAGTGCTTTTTCGGGGTCCAAAAAGTCTCTCAAAATGTGAAGTTCACAAGTGTCTATGCATCTGTCGATGTAAGCCACAATCGTGACCTACATTTGAGCCTTTTGCCACGAATGTCTTTGAAACTTCTCCGTTCTTCGATGTTGACCCTAAAACACTAACAAACACATCAAGGTATCTTAAAAATATAATATTTAAGCACAAAAGCTTGTACTAACCCATAAAGCACTTAAAACACAAATAATTAACAAACTAACACAATTCTAACCTAAACACATACTAAATGATCGAATTAACAGCTAAACACATATTAAACTATGCCCTAAAACATGATGCAATTTACACTTATCATTATTTAAGAATGATCTTAATGCTATATTAGATTTTTTTATAAACTCATTGCTAGAATCTTAAATGCAATATGTAATAGTTATGTTTGGATTCATTTGTGGCAACTAATGGTTTAGAATCATTAAGGATAACATATCCTAGGTTAAATGACTGGAGTTTATGTGGCTATTTCCTAGATTAGTCTATTTTCCTAGTTTGTAATGCATTTGTCCTATTAAATCTAAAAAGCTTATTCTAGGTTATTCAATATCTAGGTTTGTTTAAAGAGCTTGTTTAATGGAACACGACCTAAGGAAAAATCGAGGTTAACAGAGCTTGTTGTTAACCTACAACTAATAATTATTAGGAGAGGTTGAGAATAACAAGGCATTGAAGTATGTTTATTCGTGTGTAGGTCGAGATTTAACCTAGAACGAGATTCCAAAACCCATTTATCAATTTTCTTTTTTTCTTTAATTTGTTTTCATTAGTTTAATTTCATTTTAATTTGTTATTCAAGAACCAATAAAACCCCCTAAATATCCTAAACACCAATTCGTTTTATTACAAAAGCTTTACACACACTCTTTGTGGAATCGACCTAGACTTATCACTAGCTATAGTTTTAAGTTTGTTTATTTTGTGTACTATTACAACACACTACCAAACTTTTTAGTGGCGTTAATGACTGGAAAAGTTGTTTTCATTACAATTATAATTAAGCAACGCAAATTTGGTTAATGATAATGCTATACTGAGTCACAAGCAATAATTTAAGGAATTTGTTTTTTTTATCAATTTGCTAGGTTGGTACATTTAGACATGCCAATAAAAAAAAGTTCAGAGATGTAGACCCACGTACATTCCAATGATCATTTGAACTAAGGGGTTTATAGTGTAGAGGATGTTATAGTATTTCTTCACAACAATTACAAGCGGAATCAATTAGAAGGAGAATGTCATTGACATAATCATCATAACTTGAACTTTTATAGTTAAGTACAAATAAGGCCAACATCAATTAATGATGCCTTTAACATTTTGATATTTTGATATTTGTCCCATTAACTTCTACATATATGTACTACTGAGATGGAGACAAATGTTTACAGTATATTCATAAAATGTAATCTAATATTTTGATATTTGGACATTTATTCTATTAGTTTTTAGATGTATGTGTTTATTGATAATGGTGACAAATGTTTATGATATAGAAACACAATGTAAATACTATATTTTTTTGCTTGATCCATATGAGCTGATTAATCTTGAGAACCTAATTCAATGCCATGCATATAATTTTCCTTCATTTTATATAGATTGAATTATTCATTGTCTATTGGTTTTATGTAGTTATGTTCTCTTTGCTTGATTAAATAATTTATATATAAATATAATTTAAAAACCAAATTTTCATAACATAGTTGAAATTCAATATAATATCCCTATAATATAAGTACAAATAAAAGCATCAGAATCATAACAAATCCTATTACAATGTTCATTAACATTAAATTTATTTCCTTTTCCTCTTTTTTCAATAAATTTATGTAGCATCCCGTTACCCATATTAAGGCAAGAATAATAAATGAGAGAAATTGCTGAGAAAGTAGGAAACACATTCATGCTCATGCATAATATGGCATACACATACACATGAATAGTCAATTTTTCTGCACATGAAAATAATTGTAAATGCATTCATGAATAATTCCAGGTATAATTGGACTGAGTTGTCATTTTGGGAATTTTGTGAATTTGAAATTTGTTTACATTGGAAATTTTATTGATTAGTGGAGTTGTAATATTTTTGAATTTTGATGTTAATTTTTGAAATTATAAAGTAATGTGGAAAATAGGAAAAAGGAGTTAAAGAAATATTTGGAGATGATTAGATTGTAAAGAGGAGAATTATGAGAATTAAAGGAATCAGTTAAAAAGGAACTTAGATTAGGCTTAGACCTTATAAAAGTGACAAGTGTTAAGTTGCTTTTATAATTTGGAAAAAGTAAGTTTTGATATTTGTGAGTTAAAAGACTAAGTTTTCCTAAGTTCCTTCTTTATCATATCACCTTCTCTGAAACTCTTCCCATACACAGAGTTTTTCTTCAAACACCTTCTGAGAAATCACTTTGTTTTTCCTTCCTCTACCACACTACTTTTTGTCTTTTCTACCTAAGGAAAACCAGAAGTTGGTTAGAGTTCACAGTGGATTATGTGATTTTCCATGAGTTTAAGGCTTGAAGATAGTTGAAGATTTTGGAATCTTTAACAAGTAGTGAATAAATTCTTTAGAGTTGGGGATTTATGAAATACATTTGATGAATTACTATCATATGCATGGAAAATGATGTTTACGTGTATATATTCATGAACACGGTGTAGATGGGATGAAATTTTGATTTTAGTGTTAACTTAGTATTTGATAGATTGTTAGTGATTAAGTGATGTAAAAATGATTTTTGGAGTTAGAAATAGAAATGAAATGATGTATAAGATGAGTATAGAAAATTAAAGTGTGAAAAGATGATATACTTTGTTTTTGGTTTTTCTTCACTGTGCATTTAAACATATATATGCATGTGTATTCGTGAGTAGATGGAGGCTTTAGGGATGATCAAGAAATTGATGTTTGAGTTGAAGAGCAATTGTAAAGTGATGGTTTGAGATGAGAATGGGTGTTTAAATGAAAGTTGAGAAGAAAAATAGAGAATGTAAAAATGATGATATTATGATATACTTTGTTTCTCTTCACTGTGAATATGTATATATATATGAGTGTACGTGAATATGTGAGTGTTTAGAGATAACCAAAAGAATGGTTTTTGTGTTGAAAAACAATTGTAAGATGATGGTCTAAAGTAAGAAAGATTGTATAAATGATAGTTAGAGGAAGAGAGTTAAGAAAGTGCAGAGAATGTAAAATGTAGTATATGAAGAGTGAATAATTGATATTTGGTTTTTGATTATTTTGAGATTTTTGAGTAAACTTGTATATTTAAGGGTATTGTGAAATTTATGGTCAATCAGTTGATTGAAATGGAGTGGAAACGACTAGAATAAAAATTGAAGTGTTGGATTTTGAAAAGTGGAAGTCTGGAAATTTTCTGAGAATAAATAGTAGAGAGTTAGATTTTCGATCTGAAACTTCTGTGATTTTTCTGTACTGATATAGAAATATTTTAATAAAATGGTCTTCATAAAAGTTGTAGATTTTTCTTTTAGCTTTCCATTGATATAAAGTTTGTAAATTTTAGAGTTCTGGATCAAAAGTTATGGGAGTTTGAAATTCAGATGTCGGTGAAGAAGAAGGAGTCGTAGGTCCACCCGAATGTCTCGGTCTTGCATACGCACGATCGTGACTTCGCAGGACCACCAAAATGTCGCGATAATGCATGCACACGATCACAACTCTGCAGGACCACCCGAATGTCGTAGTCGTGCATGTGAACGATCACGACTTCCCTGTTTGTCTAAGGGAGGTTATTTTCTGAACATACGTTGATCTTTTTATTATAACTTCTTCTCTAGACCTTCAAATGACCTAATTTTTGAAGCATTGGATTTATAACACATCCCTCTATCTCTCCATAAAATTTATATATTTTTATTTTGACTCAAAAAAGATTGATCGAATCAAAGTAAGGGTATCGATTGGAAGAGCATGAATTGGATATTTTACTAAACATATTCCAGTATTTTGATGATATCTTGATCTGTAGAATTCCAAATAACATGATTTTTATTTTGGAGTAAACTAGAGATATAAGCCTACAAGTTGTCTCAAGAAGTAGAATTATGATTCATCTTTTAAGATAATAAATTTCTGGATGGAAGTTGTACATAGTACACTATTTTTGAATGTGAACAACCTGATGATATTTGAGGTATATCTTCTAAATTATTAAACCAAATTGAGTAATTTTGGTATCAATAGAAAGATAAGACATAGAGGAACACTTTTATAGAAGACAGTATGACTAAATTACATCATTTTCACTTTCTGATTGAATGTAAATAGTAGACCCGAAAGTATGACTTGAAAAAAAAATTCTGAAGTGAGTCAATGAGAAAGGAATAGAGATTTTAATGGTTTTAGTGAGGCATAAACCTAAGTATAAATTATACTTAGATGATTTTTGATATAAGAATGATTTTTTTATGAAATTAAAGGAAAGATACCCAGGATAGTCATTGAGCATGCATTATACATTACACATATTCATGTGTGAAAAACTGAATTTTTATGTGATTGTGCAATTAATAATGTGTATGCAATATGTGTTTTGCAACACTTGTCTTCTTCTATAGGGATTAGAGTAGTAGCATAACCCATCAACTCATTAAATTGGATCTTATATTTAGTCACTAACATCCTACCCTGCTTCAATTATAAGAACTCCTGCATTTTCATGTCTAAATAGATATTGGGCATGTAGTTGTCTCTAAAGACCCTCCGAAAGTCTTCCCACTTCAACTGGCGAGGCCTGGTGGTACTGTCTAGAACAGTCTTCCACCACTGATATGTTGGGTCTTGCAGTAGAGACACTACATAATCGAACCTCTCATTAGGCTCGCAGTCCATCTGATCAAATACCTTTTCTGTCTTCTCAAACCATCCCTCGGCCTCAGTAGGGCCTGTGCTGCCATAGAACTCCACAACTCCCTGCTTCCGCAGCCTATCATACCTCCTCTCCCTTCTCTCGAGAACTCTAGGAGGCATTTCCTTAGATTAAGACACCGAGGACTCCCTACTGGCTCCTACCGATCCTTAGTCAGCTGGTTGATCAATCTGATCACCTAGAGCAGATGACCTATAACAAACAATAACTTCAATCATTATCCGCATTTTTCATGATATTTCATGCTTAACATTCTATATGTCCCAACAGATGCCAAACCATGCTTTGATACCACTTAAATGTATCGCCTCCTTTCGTAAAGTACACTCCGGAATGTCTAGAAGTCATTCCGATATATAACCTACGATAACGGCGAGCTACGTTCGATCATTACAATTACTTCACATGGCATCATATCAATATTCACTTATAAAGCATCAATAGAAAAACCATAATATTTTGACACCAAAATTTTCCTCATTTCACTTCACAAAATCAAAAGTCTACATTTTGTCTTTCAACATTTTCTATATGTACATCAACAAAACCTAATTAAAAAGTGCTACATGAAAGAGGAAAAATATACACAATATAACTAATTTGTCCAAAAATCCTAGCTGACCGACCTTTGAGCCATGACTTCTTTTGCCAAATCATAATCTACACGGCTAGTAGAGCCTCTCAGTAGCTAGAGTCATCTCTCGATTCTGAAAAGACAACGTTGCAATTTTGGTGAGTTTTGTGAACTCAATGAGGTAACCATCATCGATGGTTCACTCAATTCATGCATAACAACAATTCACATAACATATCATTCACAACTTAGCATAATGAGTACATATCACATTTACATTTAAGAGCAAACCAATTTGGCGTTTCTAACAATCCATAAACTTGTTAAAATGCATATGAAATGCTCATGAGACACTTTTCCCATTATTACGTTGTTGTGACCGAGTGTCTGAACTGTCCCGTATCTATTTTGGATACTAGGCTCATTAATAACTGTCCCTTATCCGCTTGGAAGATATAGGGCTAATTTTACATAGTGAGCCTTAGGCTCTTAATCACTTTTGAGCTCAAGGCTCAATTTCACTCGTTGAGCTTTAAGATCTGATCAGTGGCTACTCTGGTCACACTTGCCATTATCTGATTATGCATTCATGTATGGAATGCATGTACCACAATCACTCACATTATAAAGCACTTAGGTCGTCACATTCACATTCAAGTAGCACTTCAATATCTCAATCCACATTCACATTCATTAGACCTTCTATCCGGAATCCACAAGTAAGCACATTCAGTTAACATTCAAATCATACATTAAGCAAACAAGTAATTAATTGAGACCATCTAGGTTACTCACAAATTGCTCCTGAAGCTATTGCCTCGAAATCCTGGCAATGTCTGGAGGATGGTGCTCAATTCGATCCTCTATATTAAACAACATACACATACATGAAAGAGGAAAAATATACATAATCTAACTAATCTGTCCAAAAATCCTAGCTGACCAACTTTTGAGCCATGACTTCTCTTATCAAATCACAATCTACACAGTTGATAGAGCCTTTCAGTAGCTAGAGTCGTCTCTCGGTCCTGAAAAGACAACGTTGCAATTTTGGTGAGTTTTACGAACTCAATGAGGTAACCATCATCGATAGTTCACTCAATTCATGCATCACAACAATTCACATAACATATCATTCATAACTTAGGATAATGAGCACATATCACATGTACATTTAAGAGGAAACCAATTTGGCATTTCTAACAATCCACATACTTGTTAAAATGCATTTTTGATAAAAGACTTTAGGAATTATTGACAAGTGTCATTGAAAATTTGGAGGCAATCAGAGTAAGAATTGGAGATAAATGGACTAGTTAAATAAAAGACCTAGGAGATACCACAAAAAGGGGACATATGGCAAGTGACAAGCTAGTGCTATATTCACTTATAAAGCATCAACAGAAAAACCACAAAATTTTGAAACCAACTTTTTCCTCATTTCTGAAGACGTTTTCGGATTATGGAAGCTAATGCTAATCTGAAGCAATTTGTGAGTAGACTTAGATCTCAATAACAGTCACATTTATAAACAATTATACCCGGAATGCCAATGAATCCATGCACAGTCATTTCAATGAGCAACATGCCACTATTCGCTTGTATGCGTATGCCATATTATACATGAGCATGAAAAATATATTTCTAAGCTCTCTTTAATAACTTATATTTACTATTCTAACCTTTCCACATGTAATGGGATGTTACATATTTTTATCAAAGGTCGTTTAAATGGTAGTCATTGGATGTAGCATGAATTATATGGAGATAGTTGAATGATCAAGATAGGATTCATTACCTTAAAGTAATTAGGGAGAATTTTCCGTTGTTCTCGATTAATATTTATTCAGGAAATCCTTGGCCAAGGTGGAATGATAATTTGTAAATAGTTTACAAATATCATTAATTGAAACAATAGTTAATGGCGGAGAACTAATATAATTGGACTAAAAATAGAGTAGACATTAATTCCATGCTCTATGTCTAATTGGAACATTGGTTGATGAAAGGATTAAATTATACGAAAAAATCATGCACGGAAATCTTAGTCAAAACCACTTTGACATTCCTAAATATTTTGGTGGTCATGATGTGTTGCTAGATGCCAATCTTGATCTATGATTACAAATTGTTTAATTGGAGAATTAAAGATAAATTCAAAGGAGTTTTAATTTATCTAATTCTAATTATGAATTAGAATTATAATTTATAATCATTTCTAACATATTTGGGAACCTAACGGGTCACAAATATAGAATGGGTTGGAGAGAGCAAAGTTAATTTAATCAAGTTGGACTTGATTATAAAGTTTGAGAAACTTTATGAT
>JANKYF010000002.1:57672242-57685532 GCA_029829435.1 Erythroxylum hondense | reverse complement strand
AATACTAAAAGAATATTCCATATACCTAAATATTATTGATCTCAAAATTTTGCATGATGGTATGTTTAAATTCATCAAACACCTTTAAATTTATGCTACTAGATATCAAATCATCTATGTATAAACACACCATAAGAAAGGCATAATTATTCTCTATTTTCAAATAAAGAGATGACTTATTTTGACTTATGAAAAATAAGTCTAAAGATAGCATTTCAAACTTGAGAATCCTATGCTTATGTACTTTCAGTCTTATCTCATTCATACAAAACTAGAATAAGTCCTTTAAGGCAAAAACAATAGATGAGAGAAATTGTTGAGGAAGTAGGAAAGACATTTCATACTCATGCATAATATGGCATACACATGCATATGAATAGTAAATTTGTCTGCACATAAAAATAATTGTACATGCATTCATTGACCACTTCCAGGTATAATTGATTTTAAATGTGATTTTATTGAAAATGAGTAGTGGGAGTAGAAAGAGTGATCTTGGTAGGAGTAGTGATAAGGAAAGACTTGGAAACAAAATTGGTAGTTGATCTGTAAAATGTTCACTGAGTATGATTCAGTCTTTTAGCCACAACTTTTTCTCTAGTAATCTAAACGAGATGATTCTTAATTTGGATTAAACTAGAAACACATGGATACATTTCTTATGGAGAAATTAAATTAAATTCTATCTTTAAGAGTCTCAAACTTTTTCATGAAGTTGAGAACTGGGTGCAATACCTTGAAGGATGAATGTAAAATTCGTGTTCTGAATTCTAGGAAAATTCTGGATTAATCTGGATAAATTTAGACAAAGTTGTCTTCTAGAAAGTTTTAGCTTTTCTTTTATCTTTCCAACAGTATATAGCATGAAAATTTTGTACATTGGAGTTGAAAGTTATGATTTTTATAAGTGGAGATGTTCAGGAATATAGATAGTATCGTCTGTGGTGACGTGTATCGTCTGTGCTGATGTATATCGTTTGTGATGACGTGTATTGCCTGTGGTGATGTGTATCGTCTGTGCTGACGTGTATTGTCTATGGTGACGTGTATTGTCTGTGGTGACGTGTATCGTCTATGATGACATGTATCGTTTGTGGTGACGTGTATCGTCTGTAATGACATCATATTGTCTGTGATGACGTTATATCTTCTATGTTTGACTTTCTACTTCTTCTATGTTTGACCTTCTGTACACTATTGTTTGATTCATTTTTGACCCTTCAGACGATAGAATCTATCTTTGAGGTCTTCTTAAAAGTTGTAGAAATCAAAGTCCTCTTTGAAAGCGTCCTAAGATGATCTTAATATGATATCTGTAGAGAAAGTTATGCAAATTCTCCCAAGATAGGTTCAATATGTTTGAGGACAAAGCTTTGTTTGATTCTTTAGGCCATAACTTTGTTATCTGACCTCCAAATGAAGTGATTCTTGAACCATTGAATTCATAAGGCATTGTTTTACCTCTCCACAAACATTGGTAGCATTTAGAATCAATTTGAAAAAAAAATGATTGAATGAAAGTGAGGGAATCGGTTGGAACAGTGAACTGGTGTTGTTTTAGTGAACATACTTGGGT
Source organism: Erythroxylum hondense (assembly GCA_029829435.1). Lineage (NCBI taxonomy): Eukaryota > Viridiplantae > Streptophyta > Magnoliopsida > Malpighiales > Erythroxylaceae > Erythroxylum > Erythroxylum hondense. The sequence goes on along the minus strand of JANKYF010000002.1, from coordinate 57,683,956 downwards.
ATTTTAATTATTTATGGATCTGTAGAATTCAAAATGAGATGATTCTTAATTTGAAGTGAACTAGAGATATAGGCTTACAAATTATCTAAAGAAGTCTAATTGTGCTTCAGTCTCTAAGATGTTTAATTTCTAGAAGGATTTTGTGTATAGTATACTGTTTTAGATAAGAATAGCCCAAAAATGTTTGTAGCATGTCTTCCAAATTACTGAACCAAATTGAGTAATTTTAGTGTCAATGAAAAGATAAGACATAGGGGAACATGTTTATAGAAGAAAGTGTTGCAAAATAACTTTAGTTTTGGGGTCAGAAAGAAGATGCAAAGTTGACTCGAAATGATGTTTTATGGAAAAATATGGAAGTGATTTAATGGGTTATAACTGGTGTTTCAATGGTTTTATTAAGTCATAAACTTAAGTACAAATCATACTTAAGTGAGTTTTACTAAAGGGAAGTGGATAAGTGGTTAAGAAATGGACAGGTGTCCCAACTTTAAAGTTGAGTTTTAATAACCTTGAAAGACAAGTTATTGTACTTGCCTTCATTTCTTTCTCTTGAAGTTTCTTTCTCTAGTGTATCTTCAACACAGAGTTTTTCATCAAAACTCCACCAAAGCTAAACTATGCTTACCCTTATCTTCTACTGTTACCCCTTTGTCATCTGTTTCTTTTGCCTCAAGAAAACTGACCCAAACCCTCTGTTTGATGAAGTATGTGAGTTGTATGAAAGTTAGGGCTTTGTGAGGGTTGAAGACTTTGGAATTTTAACAAGTAAGTATCGTGTTATTCCTTATGAAAAGTCTGAATATGAGATAAAAGGGATGTTTTCTATGACATAAAATAGTCATGGGAAAAAATGGTCATTTTCATGAGTACAGTATAAACTAGATAAAATTTCAGATGTGTTGTTTTTACGTATTTGGAGATTCTTATGTAAGATGATGGTGTAGAGATGATTTTGAATAGAAAGATCATTGTAGGAGAAGAGTACAGAAATTTTGAAAGTGATAAGGACTTATATGCTCTGTTTTCCCTTCTAATTGTATATATATATACATAAGTGAATATTTTTGGAAAATTGAGGATGAGCAAACATAGGATTAAAGTTAAGGAAATCATAGAGAGAGAGATGATGTCGTGTTTTCAGTGGGATTAAAATGGAAAGTTGCTGGTGATAACTTAAAGAATGAATTGTTGACATCAAAGTACCAAAGGTATGAGTATGTTTGGGGATAACGATATTCCCATGATTGAGTGATTGAATTGTGAAATGGAAATGAACATAAGTTATGAAATTGGTAAAGTACCTAGAATTGTCATTAAGCGTGCATTTTACATAATCCAAATAACTATTTGTGCAAAAATGAGTTTTGTAGCGTGTGGGAATTGTATATTGCATAAATGGGATGAGCAGGATAAACATCCGCATACAAGCGTATCCAAAATTTGGAAGCAAATGCTATTTTAGAGCGTACTGTGAGTAGACCTAAATGGTCTTATTTCATTGTTTGTTTTGTTTTGTTTGATTTTTGTATTAATTGACTACTGAGTGTCGATATGAATACATCTTGATTGTTGATTCCAGATAGAAGGTCTGATGATTGTGATGATTGATGAGATATTGAAGTACTGCTTGTATGTGAATGAGGAGAAATAAGTGTACTTAATGTGATTGTTAAATGTGTTCTGAATGTGCATTTGCATGTAAGTGAAAGTGTGATTCTCAACTTAATATTGAATGCAGGACTAAGGTTCGATGATATGAGAATGAGATTAAATGGGAACATGCAAATCTGATTGATGCATTCCATTGCATGAATGCATGAAATATAATTGCAGTTGTGACTAGAGTAGCCAACGATTAGAGCTTAAAGTTCAACGAATAGAAATGAGCCTCGAGCTCAAAAGTAATTTTAGGCTCAACGTTTAATGAGCTCTGTATCTCCTAAAAGGATAAGGGACAGTTATCAATGAGCCCTATATGGGATAGTTTAGGCACTCGGTCATAATAAAGTAACAAATGAAAAGTGAGTCTCATGTGCACTGCATATGTATAAAATGAATGATTAAGTATATTGAATGTGAAGTGTGAAATTGAATGTGAAATGTGAAATGTGAAATAATGTGAAATGTGAATTATGTGTTATGTGACTGAGTGAGCCATCGATGATGATCACTCTTTGAGTTTGCAAAACTTACCCAAAATTTACAAATATTTTTCAGGACTCAGAAAAATACCTTGTTAAACAAACGGGAATATCCTTACAACATACAAGTAAAAGATAGAGGTCGGGATCAGTTGGCGTCTACAATAGTATTTCCTTTATTTTTGTATCAAATTAAGTCTTCTGCAATTATTATAACTTGTGTATCTGAATATTTCGGTCTTGAAATAAATTTCTAAATCGGAAACGTTTGTATATGATTCTTGCAATGTAATGAAAATTTGACAAGTATTTTGTATTTGTAACGGGCCCAATTGACCATTGAATTTTCTGATGATTGTATTGCTATGATTGGAAATGTTTATGAAATAAAGTGGACCCGATTTGGTTATCAATTTTCGCACTTTATGTTTATGGATTTAAAAAAACAAATTTGTATTGAAATTTGAATGATTTAGTGCTCTAACATGCCACCCTCGCGGGACACGGACTCAGATATCATCCATCGATATCGGGTTCTGGTCTTGCAGGAGTGGGGTGTTACAATTTATGTCGTCCTTGATAAGTTTCATTTGTTCTTCAAATTCCTTAGTTATGTTTGTTTCAACCTCCTTCTTTAACATTGATAATTCTTTCCTTAATTTTTAAATCACTTACAGCTCTCTCGGTAAATTTTCATCATACCATCTAAAAAAGTTGCATCTCCTAACCTGAAATATTAAATTTCATTAAATAAACCTTAAAGACAAGTTTTTTAATCAAATAACAATAAATTCTCATCGGATAATTGGGGCATCCATAAAATATTCCAAGGTTATGATCAGTCCACAAATTCCTTAATAGGGCCTTTAACCCACAATAGCAAACCGCATTTCCTAAATTCGAATTTATTATTGTATTACTCAAAGAAAATGGTTCCATCTACATATTGAAGAAAATCACAATGTAAATTCACCTACAAAGAAAACATCGATGCCAACTATAAGATAATCTTTTCTACGTGATATATAAATCCTAACTTATCCAAGATAAGATAAATAAAAATCCTAACTTTACCAACTAGGTCAAATATATATCCTAAAGTTTTCAAATAGCATTAGGTAAGTCACTTTAATATCACACCCACCATTTAAAGAGTCATACATGCTTATTATTATACGTGCTAAAAGCATAAAAGAATTTATAAAAAACTATGTCATACAAAAATATCTTTTATAAATTTGATGAGAAGAGAAAAAAAAGCAATAACTTTGAACATGTAACATGTAAACGTTAACTTAGGTTGACACCAATATAAACTAGATTTGATTCAAGATTCTAAAATTTGTGCTTGTTCTGTAAAAAATTAGAATAGGATCAGATTAACTATTATAAAAACACAATGAATCTCGTCACATAATGGCCGTGCTAATGCTGCTAATGAGCTTTGACCAACCAAACACAAACTAGGAACACACTTTGGCTCAAACATTTGAATTCGTTTATATGCAAACAACTTGAATTCAACCATAAGTAGACAAAAATCTGAAGATTTATTATGACTATACCATCTTCTATGACAGACAAATAGAACAAAAGGAAGACGAGATCGTATCTCAACAATTGGAACAAGTTAAACATCCTTACAAGAGACAGAATTAACCAAAACTATAGATATCTCAGCTAAAGCTGGTATCAGAAGAAGAAAGTTGCAACAACTACATATCTTTAAACAAAGTTTTAAAGAACCTTTCTTAATGACCAAACACTATAAACTTAATGCATGTAACATCAGATATAATAAAATATAAAATCTAATTCCTTAGTACTTAAACACATATGGGACTTGGGATTAACAAGAACTAAGTGATGATAACAATGATAACATGAAAAGACATTAGCAACATAATTAAGAAGTAACAGCAATACTAGTAAAAATGAAATTTATTCTACTAAAAGTATCTAGGTCCACAGAGCAAATTCTCATTAATATCATTATGAACTTAACCTCCCAACGCTTCAAATATCAAACAACTAATGATCATCCCTTAAGTAAGAATTAAGAAACTGAATTTTTAAAAACTACAACGAGCAATTTGAATTAGGAGCAAGTGATAATGGTTGAGAATGAAGCATGCATGACTTGAAAATCTCACATCAATTAATAGTTAGTGCAATAAATAGTTACCTCATGAAAGATGATAAGAGAAATTAGAGCTCTTGCCATAACTCCCTCTTGCAAATTGAGCAACTCAACATCAACTTCCACAATATTCCTCCATTTCATAACATTCCTTTTGGAAAATCAATAAACAAACAAAGCCTAAGTAAAAAAGAAGCAAAACAATTTGCATGACCACAAATTGTGAAGGCAAATGAGAGAAAGACAATGATGGGCGAAAGAGGGCGAGTAAGGGTCTTTTTTTTTTTTTCCTGATTGGGTTTCCACCAACAAAGAAAAACACACAAAAATAAATGAATTAGGTATTTCAGTAACTCAAGAGTTATGGATTTCAAGAGTTGACAACTTATTCACGACACGCTTATGTTAGAGATTTGAGTTTCATAGTAGATTAATTAATTAGTTTAGCTAAGATAAGATTAAATGTTAATAGGTTTAGTTAAGTTATAATATTTGATTCAAATTTTAAATTTTATTATTTAAGTACACGGGTCTCATGATGTCATGTAGATCTGTTGTGGTAGTGTGAGACCCACTTAGACATTAAAATATTTTATATATGATCTAGCTGAAAATTGACAGCATTATATTGTCATCAATTTTTCGGTTAACTTAAAGTCTAATTTTAACGTTTGTTAAATGATATTATTTAGTTTGTACTTTCTGAAAAGTTTGAGTTTAATTTGTACTCTCTTCGGCAAGATATATACAGAGCTCGTTTAATAACACAAGTCTATCATGTTTATTTTAATTGAGTTTGACATTTTTACAAACCACAACAATATATGTGCATATCCTCAGGCCTTACACGATAAGATACGGTGGAGGCTTGTTGGCTACTTTTAAAACTAGAAAGTAAAGAAAAAGATAACGCAAAGGCATTGTCTGAGGGAAAGGATGCATAAAAGATGCCATATTTATCATTTACGATAGAGATAGGATCTTTTGTCTAATATTATTCTGTCTTATTTTATCTCATAAAATTTCAGCCACTTTTTCACGAAACTTATACAGACAAAATAAGACATAATAATATTAAACAAAAGATTTAGACTCTTCACAATAAATGATACAAGCATTACTTAGGTCTCGGGATGAAACGCAAATTTTGATTTGATGGTTTTATCTTCTCCATGGTATGCCGTGCATTCATCTGAGAAGTGGCTCCTTCTTTTCGTCCCACTTGTCTAAACGCTTCCTCGCTTTCTCTACCTGCAAAATTCAATCATTTACTTGTTAGGTGGTGCAGATACGTAGGGCACAGACCAGAGACGTGGACGTTGAGATTGACGACTGCAAAGTCATTTAAAGTGGCGGCTTATCAAATGCAGTCTCATCAATTTTGTGATGAAAAAATCAAATACGTCTCTGATGTGCACGTATAGCTGTTTTAATAAAAAAGCACCAATATATGTGTAAACTTTCAACATTGAATCATTTTTTGTGGTAAGTTGCACTGAATCCTGTGAATGTGACGCTTGAAACAGTGTAAGTTACGTGCATTACATTCACATTTTGGTAGATTCGGATTATCAAGTTGAGGCTATAAGATAGAATAGTATAGTTTAAGAAAAACACACATATTTACGGACAATTTCATTATATTCTATATCTATTTAACACGAGGAATCATCCTCTGTTTAATTTTATGGTGTCTTATTATGTCCAATAAATCTCAGTAATTTATTTTTACAGGAACCGTATTTATTTATGCGGGACTCACATAAATAAATGACTGAGATTCGATGGATACAATAAGATATCATAAAACTGGACAGAAGATCTGGACTCGTTTAACACTTCCCTGTAACTCACCTCTCGATTCCAGTCAGTGCGAAACGTTACCCATAGTAAGATAATGGTCTGCATGAGTGTTCCACCAATCATCCCTATCCATATTCCCTACGCAATCTCATATATATATGTTAGTTTGAAGCTACCAAGACTAGTTGATTTCAGTAAATGTTTGTTGGTTATATATATATGTTCACCTTAGCGCCAAGATCGAACGTGAAGCCAAGAAGACAACCAATTGGAACACCGACAACATAATAACATCCAATATTGACATATGCAACGACTGCTTGCCACCCGCACCCAACTGCCACCCCTACAATGTCAGAGGTAATTATAAGGTTGTAACGTCCACCATTTCGTGTTAGTTGGGGCTGGAATGAAAATTTAATTACCAGATAAAACTGGTTGAATCCCATTAAGTATGAGTGTGACAGCCAAGAGTGGACACAGTTCAGATACAGCGTGGGCCACGGTCTCGCCGGCGGTGAAGGCATAGCTGATGACTTGTCGTAGAGCAAGAACTACGGCAGCTTCAATCAGAGAGATTATGAAGGAGACCGAAGTTACTACAACCACAGAGAACGCTGCTGCCTTTGGATTTCCTGCTCCTAGCTCATTGCTCACCCTCACACTGTTTTATCAATTAGCAAACACCATAATTCATCTCGCTAAGAATTCGACAACCCATATCAAATTAAGAAGTCTACTTGGCACCAACCATTACTGAGAATATCCTAAAACTCATTGTTGGTTTATTGTAAATGTACATCATCTACTATGATCTTCTCAAATGTCACATTGAATATAATGTTTGTGTAATCAGGTTTTATAACATTAATTGCTAATATTCTGATAATAGGATTTTAATTATTTACCATACTATTATTTTTAATCTTGGGTTATTATAAGCATATCCTGAGAAAGGAAAAGACATGGAAGAGGTTCTAACCTCGCTGCTGCGTTGAAACCTACTGAGACCATGAGCGACAATCCAGATATACCCATACTGCAGAACGTGTATTGACAGAAACTAATATCGTCAGTTGTCATTGGAATCATACGTTAGTGGCTGCAATTAAATAAAGGGATAAGATTGAAAATGATGTATGGATACTTAAGAGATAGCGAAAAGCCGAATCTTGATTCCAACGAAACAAAACAAAAGCTACTTTTGTTTCTGCTAGGCACTGGTTGCCAGGTTCGTCAACTTTCAATATAGCAATAAACGACTAAGACATCAAGCAAAAAAGTGAACTTCTCAACAGGACTCTCTTTAGTTTTTTTTTTTCTTTTCCATTCCGGATGGAGTTATTGGCAGTAATGCATCATATCCATGTTTTGGTCAACAAAATAACTATGCACATCTAAAGTTTTAGCATGGATAATTGTTCATTAATCAAATTTGAGGAAACATGAAATAATCCAGAAAATTTTATAGTATAATAAGGTATTAATTATCTTTTAAAAAACTTAGATTTTTGTTTTGATACATTAAAAAATATGATGACTGAACTAAAATTTTGAACATGCATGCAGAGTTACAATGTGTTGACATGTGAAAAGAGAAGGAAAAAGGAAAGGAAATACATTCTTACCACACTGCAAGAGAGTCCAAGGCAAGCTGGGGGTTCTTAAGCAATCCAGCAATTAACACTAACACCTGAAAATACCAGGTCTCCAAGCACAACATCACCGCCGATGCCGCCGACAATTTCACAAACTCCCACAACCCGGTAAAGGCCTGCAAGGTGAAACCACTCCACGTCGCTTTGCATCTATCGCTCCTCACTATGTAAACAAACTGAGCCACAATTATTATCCACCACGACAAACTCAGCACCAGAGATGTACCTAACAACCCCATACCCAACTTGTATACTGCCACCCAGCTCAACAGCAGGTGAACCCCAAGTGTTATGGCTGATATAATAGCACTTGGAATCACTATGCTTTGTGCTTGCAGGAACTTCTGTATTGGAAAGTTAACAGCGTATCCGAATATCTGCGGTATCAGACCGTAGATAAAGATTGCAGCTGCAGAGGCTAGCTTTGTTGGCTCGCCGAGTAAGATCAATATTTGCTTCGATAAGAGGTAGACCACCATCAATGGTATGCCTGTCAGAGTTAGAACCACCGTGGCTCTTTGAAGATATATGCCTAGCATATCGTATCTGTAAGCTCCATACGCTTGGCCACAGAGAGTTTCCACTGCACTTCCCATCCCCAACTACAAGGACAAACAAGGACATCGTTTCATCTTTTCTAAATAAACTCTGACAATTTTAATTATTCGGGCGTTACCTACCATTAGACCATATGCGAAGAGCTGGATACCACTGTTTCCAAGAGAAGCCGCCGCAAGCTCGAGATTGCCAACGTGGCCGGCGAACATTCGTGTTGAAAGGGACATGAAATTGTTGATGACATAGCTGAAAACGGCGGGTGCGGCAAGGTGGAAGAGAAGCTTAAGTTCGATACAAGATGCCTTCCAGAGTCGTTTGGGGCAGGGCAAGTGAAAGTCGTTTAGAACCTCTTCCAGCTCCAAGTTTACTTCACCATGTCCAGTCTCTGATTTTAGGGAAGTGGATGACGGATTGGAGTCATGGAGTTTACCTTGAGAATGAGACCCCATAACTAGTGACACTCGACGGCTTTTGATATTGTCTGCTTCGTAAAACGGGGAGGGATTTATTTATCAAGATCATAATCAACACTATCGACACAAGAAATTCTCTCCAATTTTTACAATATTTTATTATGTTTAGTGAATCTTAGTCATTTATTTATGCGAGACTTGTATTTATTTATGCGGGATCCACGCGAGACTCATATAAATAAATGGCTGAGATTCACTGGACATAATAAGACACCATAAAATTAAACAGAAGATCTGAACTCAACAATATCGGGCATCTTTCAACAGTTGTGGGAATTAATTTTAACTTTTTTCCTAAACAAAATTACATCCTTCAACATGATCTGAGTATTTGCGAGAGACACTAACATTTTGGACCTCTGCCGTTTAATTACAAACTAATGCATGGAAATTAATTCGTATTGGTCATGAAAGCTTTTGTTGTCTCAAGTTTTGATAAAGTTCATATTCTGTAGATGCCAAAGTAGTAAGTTTGGATTTCAGCCTTTAGCTTTTAAAGCACCAGAATTATTAGTTACTATATGCCCGACTTTTACGCTAGCATATACTATTTTCCGTGACTTGCAATTAAATAGATAACGATTCACTTTATTGCCTTGTGCAAGCATTTTAATTAAGATAATTATGTTAACGTTTTCAATTACTCATTTAATTTCAGTATGGAGATTGTAGCTCTTTTAAATATATTTATTCACCAATGAGTGAAAGAGCTTTGAGCGTAAATTCTTGTTTGCTAAAGAAGATAAACAAGCTCATAGAACAAAAATAATGTTGAAGTTGAACATACAAGTTATCAATTATTATATTATTTGTGACTGCAATTAGAAATTGGTATGAGTTTATGTAGAAGTTGAAGGATTTGCTTGTATTTCACTTATTATTATTATTGTTAGTTATAAAATTAAAAATATTGTATGAAATTAATTATAGTTTTAAACTTGAGCATTAATTTACTAAAAGATTGGAATATTTCTAGTTAGACAGACTTTGATGTCATAAAGAGAGAAGCTTTTCCTGACAAAGAGTTGTGTAATCAAATCATCCTCTACGCTTTCATAAAAATGTCCTAAATATATTGACATTATATTTGTATGTATTGGGCGCTAAAAACATTTTAAATTTCAAATCATCTTCCATACTTGTGTAATATGTACTACCTTTACTTAGGTTTGTGCTTAGTGGTTGTTTGCATTGGGGGAGAAACACTTTAATTAAACATTTATTACTTTCATTATTAGAGGAAAAATTCTTCTCCTAAATGTGTCATTAAAGTAGATTTTAAAATGGCTTTTGAGTACGTGGAATGGGTTTTCATTATGCATGCAGTCATTGGAAGTGATGGGATTTTCTTCTAAATTTATTATTTTCTGTATCACCTAACTTGTTCCAACTATGTTTTCATCTTAAAATGACATCATTTTATTTGTAAATAAACCTAAGACGACATCATTTTGGGGCAGAAACAGGATTGGAACAAGTTAAGTGGTGCTGAGGATCTGACACCTGGAAGAGTACTTAACTTCCTTGTCTTTCCCAGTCCTAGTAAATGGTACCTTTATAAGTCCATTTAAAAGTGACAAGAATCTTAGACAAAAGAATCTTATTTCTTCCTATCTCTTTATTTTGTGTGCTGAGGTATTAACCTAGCTGATAGTTCATAAAGTTAGAAGCAACAAGGGATTTAAGTTCCATCACAAATGTAGGAGAGTTGCTCTCATAAATTTGTGTTTTGTAGATGATTTTCTACTATTCTCTAAGGCTCGTTATAAGTTTATTCCTAATTTCTACGTTGCATCTTTTTAAAGAATGTTTTGGGTTGAAAGTGAATTTTAGTAAGAGTTACTTTGTCTTAACTTCTAATGCTAACCTAATGGAGGAAACAATATCCCTAATCAATGGTATGACAAGAAAACAAGCCTTTTTATCCTACTTGCGCCTCCCCATCACTACTAGAATATAATTTTCTGAATGTTATCCCTAACGGAGAAAATCCAGAAGAAGCTAAGTACATGGACAAAAAAAGTTGTATTATTTAATGGAAGGATATAACTCATCAAATCAGTCTTAATCTCCCTACATATTTATTGGTCTTTTAAAATGTTACTAGCTAATGGGATTGTTAAAATTATTGAGAAGCTTTCTAGGAGATTTACGCGGGAAAATCTAAACTCTTATGGATATTTCGCAAAGGTTAAATGGTCACAAGTTTGCTTGAGAAGGGAGAGGGTGGACTGGGTTTAATCCTTATTAGCACCTTCAATAAAATAGTATTAATAAAGAAACTATGGAATATTCTTTTGTAAAAAGAATCTCTCCGGATTAGATGCTCCACAGTTATATACTTTAGGGGATCAATATGGTCCATCCTTCTTAAAACCAACTATTCTTGGTCTCTTATTTAATTGTTGAAGTTGAGGGCTTTCCTAGAACTTACCGTCACTTGTAAGGTTAGGAATGAGGATTAAGCATTTTTATGGTTTGATAACTGGATAAGGTAAGCGCTCTTAATCAGGAGATCACATCTTGTGAAATGCTAGAGGGACTTCTGATAGCGTGTCGTACTGCAAATCAAAATATATTAGACCTACTATTGTAACAATGGTGAGTCTAGGTCGATCCCACAGAGAGTGTGTGTAAAGTTATTGAAATTAAAATAATAGGTGTTTAGGTTTATGGGATTTTGGTTTTAGAAATAAGAAAATAAATAAAACTAACCTTATGAAAACAAATTAAAGAAAACATACAAAAATGAAGAAAGTGGTGAATTTGTTGGAAATCTGGTTTTTTGGTTCAATCTCGACCTACACCCTAATTAAACATTTTTCATGATTTACTTTTCTAAAATCTCTCCTAGAGACTATTAATCGTGGGTTAATAATTAATCTGAATATTCCCACACCCTAATTAAACATTTTTCCATGATTTATTTTTCTTAAAC
>JANKYF010000002.1:57610009-57623055 GCA_029829435.1 Erythroxylum hondense | reverse complement strand
TTAAAGCATTAAATCCTTCTTGATTCGAACAAAACAATGAGTGACTTATTTACTCTATTATAAACATGAACCCACCTGAATTCCTTGCTTGTTCTTGCCTAGGAATGAGTTTCCTCTAGATCCTCTTGCTCCTCTTGCCTCGCTTGATTTCCTAAAATAAGAACCAAAATCCCATTCAAAAACTCATGCTGAAACAATATTTCCATTCTTAACTTCCATCCAAAATTTCATATCCTTAGAGACTGATTCAGAACTTCATTACTTCACAAAACTTGTAGATCTATGACTCTAGTTAACAACGTATCAAAAATCACCTCAAAAGGACTTCTGTAGCAAAAGATATGCCCAAAACACTAACATTCAACTTTGCTGGAAACTGGGCCTCGCCGCGACGAGAGCTAGCTCGTCCCGTCGAGCGGCCTGACACGTCGCGGCGTGAGGACTGATGCACGTCGCGGCGTGCGGCCTTGATGTACGTCATGACGTGCGGACGGGAGATCGACTCCGAACCCAGGTTTTTCGACATTTTCAAACCTTAATCCTTTCCTTTCTCAAATACAACACATCTAACCCTTGATTCATGCCTTATCCTTCAGTTTTAAACTCATTCTAACATAAAATCATCAACAAACACAACAACCCAAGGATTTAACCAAAGTTTCCTAAAACCCTAACTCCATAGATTCTAACTTCATACAACCCATTCTAGGGTTCAATCCATCTCAAACAAGAGTAAAAGAACATAAACTTACCTGAAGAATGCTTCAAAACGTCGAAAATCGCCAACCCTAGCTTTCCTCCCTTTCTCTTCTTCTCCCTCACTTCCACGATACTCTCTTCTCCCTTTTTCCTCTTTCCCTTTCTTTTCTTCTTCTAATTCTATTCTTTAAGCCTAAATGATAACACATGTACTAAAATGCCCTTCTTGAAAAGCCTTAACCATCCCAACTTAAGTGACTTGCCCATTATGCCCTTATATATATATCCTTCCATAACAAATTATTCCATGCTAAACTCAAATAATTCTTAATTTTCCTCTAATACCTCCAAATTTAACCAAACTATACAATAACTCAAACAATTAACATAATTCATACTTAATAACATCAAGAAAACAATTTGGGGCCCAACAAATTCGAAGTTGTAACATCAATGTTAAGGGATGTACCAGTGGAGGTGGTGACGATGGCGTTTATGAATGGGCTAAAGGAGGATATTAGGGCTGAGCTTCAGATGGCCTAGACGAATTCCCTGGTTCAACTGATGGAGCTAGCCCAAATGACTAAGGGCTGAAATTGGGCCCTGTTAGATCAACCTACAAGAGCCATCAGACCACTGAAGACTTATGGAAGCTCGAGAGTGTTGGACTCAAGTAATTGGGGCACGAAGGGGGTCTCAGCCATCAACCCTAACCCGAATCCCCCTAGAACCCTAATCGTAAGTCGATCAAGGGGGAAAATTCTCGACTCCGGCGGTGAATCCTAACACCAGAAATACACCGATTTAGGATAGATTGTCGGAAAAGTGGGGGGCTAATCAAGGCAGTGAGGGATGAAGGTCGTTCCAATAAGATCACTCCTATCCTGTTAAACGCCTGACAGCGAAGGAGATGCAACGCAAGAGACAACAGGGCATTTGTTATAGATACGATGCCAAGTACACGCCAGGGCATGTGTGCGGGGAGAAGCAATTCCACATACTCTTAGCTGATGAAGAACAGCCTGTGGAGCTACAAGAGGAAGATGATGAGCTTGTTAACCAAGTATTATTTCTTCACCTAAATGTGCCAAAGGATACTACCCAGCCCTTACCTGAATTAATGCTATCGGTTACATCCCTCAAGGGTGTAGTAGGGCCATAAACCCTAAAATTAAGAGGGACAATTACCGAAACAAAGGTAATAATTCTGGTGGATGGCAGAGCATCGCATAACTTCATCAGAAGGGGGTTAGTAGAAGAAATGAAGATGGATGTTCGTCACACGAAACCCTTCAGGGTTAGCCTGGGCAATGACTATCGGGTGTAGAGTGTTGGAGTTTGTAAGGGGGTAGAGCTAAATATACAAGGAATGGTGTTGAGACAAGATTTTTTTTTCGTTTGATATGCAGAGTGTCGATGTCATTTTGGGTGTTGCGTGGCTAGAGATGTTGGGATATATTCTGCTCAACTGGAAAAAAATAGATTATGAAGTTTAGGCTGGATAGATAGAAGATTAAACTATATGGGAAAACTATGCCGAAGGCAACTGTAGCTTCCCTCAAAACTGCTGTCAAGCTTTTACAGCACAGGGAAGAGGGTTTCATTCTTGAATATAAAGGACAAGAGGTGTTGAATAGGTAGATCGTGGAGGTCGAAGGGGAGATGATAAGGATGGAAAGGCTACAGAATCAGTGTTATTCAGACCCTATAGTCCTGGAGGAAATTGGTAGCTTATGCAGGAGTTTAGAAGGGTTTTCGAGCCTGCTACAAAGTTACCACCTAATAGAGCCACAGACCATGCCATTCAGCTGGAACCTGGTTCCAAACCACCTAATGTCAAACCCTATAGGTACCCTTATTACCAGAAAAATGAAATTGAGAAATTAGTAAGGGAAATGTTAGAGTCCAGGATTAAAAGACCTAGCAATAGCCCTTATTCCAACCCAATATTGTTAGTAAGGAAGAAGGATGGCGGGTGGAGGTTGTGCGCAGATTACAGAGCTTTGAACAAGTTGACAGTACCCGATAAGTATCCAATCCCTTGTATTGATGAGATTTTCGACGAATTAGGAGGATCCAAAATCTTTTCCAATATTGATTTGAAGTTGGGATATCATCAAATCAGAGTGAAAGAGGAAGATATAGCCAAAATAGCTTTCCGAACCCACGAGGGGCACTACAAATTCATGGTAATGCCCTTTGGACTCATGAACGCCCCTACTACTTTTCAATCCCTCATGCATGAGTTATTCAAGCCTCATCTTAGAAAATTTATCCTAGTTTTCTTTGATGACATACTGGTTTATAGTGGCAGTTTAAAGGACCATCTGGTTCATCTCCGGATAGTCTTACAGATACTGATTGACAATCATTTAGTAGCCAACCTGAAGAAATGCACTTTTGGGCAGTCTAGATTGAAGTATTTGGGACATTACATATCTACAGAAGGTGTATCTGTAGATCCTAACAAAATTGAAGCTATTGTTAATTGGCCTGTCCCAAGAGATGTTAAAGCACTAACGAGATTTCCAGGATTATCTGGTTACTACAGGAGGTTTGTCAAGGGGTATGGAAGCATAGCAAAGCCACTCACGAATCTATTATGCAAAGATAAGTTCCAGTGGACTGATACGGCACAGAAAACATTTGAAACACTCAAACAGATGTTGAGTACTACTCCTGTGCTCACCTTGCCTAATTTTTCCAAACCATTTGTAGTTGAGACAGATGCTTCGAGTGTGAGAATGAGAGCAGTGTTAATGCAGGAGGGCAGACCAATGGCCCATTTAAGCCAAGGATTCTCAGCTAGAAACTAGTTGAATCATATCTATGAAAGAGAATTGATGGCGATAGTGTAGGCTGTCCAAAAATGGAGGCATTACTTAATGGGCAGGCATTTTACCATACGGACGGATCAAAAGGATTTGCATTTCTTGACTAACCAATGGCTGTTAGGGGAAGAACAACATAAATGGGTTACTAAATTGTTGGGGTTCAAGTTTGACATAGTTTACAAACCTGGATCAGAAAACAGGGTAGTAGATGCACTGTTTAGGAGGGCTGAAGCTAAGTGCGTGGCTTTGAGCATGGGATATCATGAAGAACTGAATCAGTTAGAAGATATGGTTCAGTAGGACCCTGAGTTGAAAGCCATTATATAGGACTTGCTGTTGCAGCCGGATAGTCATCCTCCATTCAAGTTGGTAGGCTCGAGGCTTCTTTATGAAAATAGACTAGTATTGCCTGCGGAGGGACCACACATACAGAAACTAATCAATGAGTTCCATTCAACTCCGATAGGAGGGCATTCGGGGTTTTTCAGAACTTATAAGAGGCTGGCCTATGTTGTCTATTGGAGGGGAATGAAATCTGATGTGAAGCAGTTCATCATGTGTTATGATGTGTGCTAGAAAAACAAATATTCAGCCCTGAAACCTGTTGGCTTACTTTAACCACTAACCATCCCTACTCAAGTGTGGGAAGAAATTTTCACGGACTTTATAAGTGGACTACCTAAGGCATTGGGAGTGGACACTATTTTTGTCATTGTGGACAGGTTAACAAAATTCAGTCATTTTCTAGCCCTCAAACATCCATATACTGCTAAACAAGTGGCTGCAATTTTTATTAGAGAAGTAATGAGACTTCATGGTTTCCCTAAGATAATTATGTTAGATAGGGATAGACTTTTTATGAGCATTTTCTGGTAAGAAATGTTCAAGTAATCGAGTACTATCTTGCATATGAGCTCTGCTTATCATCCACAGATGGATGGTCAAACGGAGGTGGTAAACAGATGTTTGGAGATTTATTTAAGGTGTTTTGTGAGTGAACGTCCTAAAGAGTAGCCTAAATGGTTGAGTTGGGCAGAGTATTGGTTTAACACCACCTACAGCAGTGCGATTAGCATGACTCCCTTCAAGGCGTTATATGGCGGAGAACCACCCACTCTTTTCAAGTATACTGATGAAGGATCTTTAATAAAGGACATCAATCAACAACTGATGGACAGGAATCGAATCCTGGATGAACTGAAATCTAAGTTGTTGAAAGCCCAGTAGCATATGAAGAAATATGCTGATTCCAGGAGAAGATCGCTGGCGTTTGTAGGCGATTTGGTTTATCTAAAATTGTAGCGTTACAGGTTCAAATCACTAGTTGTCAAGAGTAATGAAAAGCTCAACTTGAGATATTATGGGCCTTACCCAATTACAACCAAGATTGGAGAAGCAGCGTATCAAGTTCAACTTCCAACCACTGCAAGGATTCATTACGTTTTCCATGTGTCCCAACTTAAGAGAGCTATTGTTCCTATTGCACACTCTCAACCTCTACCTTCTTTTTTAGATGAAGATATGCAGCTAAAGGTGGAACCAGCAGCATTAGTGGGCGTTCGCAGAAGAATTAATGAAGAATTGGAGGTCTTAATTAAGTAGAAAGATTTGCCAGATTTTGAGACCACGTGGGAGAAATTTGAATTCATCAACATTCAATTTCCTTCCTTCCACCTTGAGGAGGGGGTTTATTGTTGAGATTAGATTCCAGCAACAATACAATAAGAGGAGCAATACGAAGTCTAGCAATTCAGGCAATAAGTGAGCGTAAATTGGGGAATCTTAGAGGGAGGGTTGAGTCATGTGGGTGTTAGTTAGAAAAGGGAATAAAATGTTGTTATGGGAGAGAGAATGATATTCGGTTATGATATGCTAAAAGGTGAATGTCTGGAGATTTCGCTAGCTCTCAAAATCTAGCTGAGGAATATCAATTTCATTGTTTTCTTCATCACATTTCCATATTTTCTTCCTATTCTATTGCTATTTACGTCTGCATCTAGCACAGGTTTCTTCTACTTTTGGTTGTAATTTGTTACAGCAGGAGGTCTCTAACAGAATTTTTACGGACAGGCTCAATCAGCAAAAAGTTTAAACCTAAAATGGGGAGGGAGGGAGGGAGGGAGGTGTAAATTAAAAGAAAAAGGGGGAAGTGTAACCTATTAGTCTGTGCAATAAGGTTTCAACAGGAAAGATGATATGGAAATTATTGAATCAAAAGGAATCCTTATGGTGCAATGGTTTCACTCATTCTATTTAAAAGGGAAGAACTTCCGGAAAATGCAAGAAAAACAAGGCAATGCCCACTTCTTTTCTCAGCTGTTAAAAGCAAGAAGATGTGTTTCAAAGTTCATAGTCAGCGAGGTGGTGAATGGTCAAACGGCTTTAATAGTTTCCATTATCCCTTCTGCGATACAGGGAATCCAACGTATTTGATGTTGAAAATGCTTGCCATAATTTCAATATCAAAGAATTAAATTATTTTATGTATAATTAAATTTTACAATTTTGAGTTAAGATATACCGTTAAATAAGAAAAACAAATTTACCAATACATCAATATACATGTCATATATACAAGTTTGAAGCATAGTATTCTTTAAATGTCGGGAAGCGAGCAGGGAGACTGATTGGATCTATAGCTTTTGGTTATATAATTCAAGAAAAGTCAAAAAGCAACTTCATTAGCTTTATGCATATGAACTTAGATCTAAGAAATGAGATGAATACAGATACCAATGTGTCAATATGAACTTAGATGTAAGAAATGAGATATCAATGTGTCAAATATTCACAATTTTGTCAATAAAGATCCGTGAAGAAATGACCATTCTTAAAAATTAAAGGCTCTAGTGTTGCATCAATGGAGAAAAGCAAATGAACATGTTCCAATTGTTGTCGGATTCTTTGTCTAAAATAATCTTGTCATTTTATACATCCAAATCCAATATTCATTTTCTTTTGCTGTTTTGGTTTAGTGCATAATTTAGAACAGTGGGTAACTGGATATCCACTGAATTGGCTTGTTTCGAATTACCTAAAAAGATGATCTATGTTCTGAACTGGAGCAATGCGAAAGGGATCACCCTGTTAGAAGTGTATGCACTTGCAGAGGGCCAAAACTTTCGAGCTTTTCGTTCATTTCACATTTGATCATGGGTTGTTGTATCAGCAAGCAAGAAGCTTCAAAACCCGACACTGACGGCTGCAAGCTTGGTTCCAATAATCCTGTACAGAACCATCAACAACCTTACAATCTAGGACCGCAACAACAAAAGCCACTCACTTCATCTCAACATGTTGCCCACCAATCAAAAGTACAAACTCAGAGCCGAACTCCACAACCAAGAGCTCAACAGCACAGGGCAGATGTTCCTTTCGCTGTGCAGCCAGCTGGAGAAAAAGCTACGCAAGCTCAAAGACAAGATAATACCGTTTTGGGAAAACCCTTTGACGATATTCGAGAATACTACACATTAGGCAAACAACTGGGCAGAGGCCAATTTGGTATTACTTACTTGTGCACAGAAAAATCAACTGGCCACGAATATGCCTGCAAATCCATTCTTAAACGAAAGCTGTCCACTAAGAATGACAGAGAAGATATCAAGAAGGAGGTTAATATTATGCAGCATTTGTCTGGTCAGTCAAACATTGTGCAGTTCAGGGGTGCCTACGAGGATAGGCAATCTGTTCACCTTGTGATGGAGCTTTGTGCTGGTGGGGAGCTTTTTGATAGGATCATCGAAAAGGGGCATTATTCGGAGAGAGATGCTGCCAAAATCTGTAGGTATATAGTAAATGTGGTTCACGCTTGCCATTTTATGGGAGTGATGCATCGTGATCTCAAGCCGGAGAATTTCTTGCTTTCTAGCAAGGATGAGGGAGCCACACTCAAAGCAACTGATTTTGGACTTTCTGTGTTCATCGAGGAAGGTTAGTCTCTTAATCCTCCTGTCTCCGTGTTGAGTATTTATTGGCTATGCTATATAGGGATCCGACTGCTTGCTTAACTGGATCAAGTTACAATTGTAACATTGACTGGACTGTTGCTTCTCAATTTTGAGATTTTTAATAATGGTCACCTCAAACTATCAGAATGCATTCAACTAGACATGATTTTGCTTGATGATTGAATTAGATTGTTGGAATGCTTCAACTTACATCTAATCTGAGCTAGTAGGGAATAGTGATCTGTGGATCACAATCATCTTGGCCAGTGTCTTAAACTCTGAGCGACAAGAGTAGGCATGTTTGTTTCTGTTGGCTTTTGAAAGCTAAGGAGAACAAACGAAAAATTGGCTGAAAAGGCTCACTTGGAACTGAGCTACAAGTTTCATTGATGTACATAGTATACATGCTTACAAGTCCCGCCTACTCCTTAGAAAGAAAAGAAACTATTCTACTTATATTATTTTGCTTCCCAAAATTTAAGAAGGTTCACACATTAGTCAATATCACAACGACATATGATAGTTTAGTTCCTAAATTTATGTAGCAAATACGCTGCTCAAGTGTAACTAAAATACCAAGAAGGTAGTTGTGTAAATTGACAGCAACATCATCACTACATGAACACTCCTTCCTGGTGTTTTCGCTGGAAACACCAAGTATAAGTCTTGGTGTTTCAAACCTTGGCTTCGGTAATGCTTTTGTCAATAATATTGGCAACTTGATTCTCTGACTTGTAGTTCTTCAACTCCACTTCTTTCTCCTTTTTAGCTTCTCTTGCAGCATGATACATGATTTTTATGTGCTTGGTTCGGCCAAGAAACACCGAATTCTTTTCCATAACAATAGATGATTAATTGTCACAAAATACTTCTGTAGCGTCCTTCTATTGTTGCTTCACATCATTCAGAAATTTTCTCAGCCAAATAGCTTAGTTGACAGCAGTTGCAACAGAGATATACTCTGCCTTGATAGTTGATTGTGCAACTGATCCTTGCTTTTTCGAATTCCAGCTGAATGCACCAATTCAAGATGTATCCATATCTAGAAGTGCTCTTCATATCCTTGACAGAACCAGCCCAGTTATTTTCTGTATATCCAATCATCATTGAATAAGCTCATTTTCTGAACCAAATTCCAAAAATTTCAGTTCCTTTGACATATCTAAGCACTTCTTTTGCAGTCCCGAAGTGTAATTCACTAGGATCCTGTATAAATCTTGATAACAGGCTTGCTGTACACATAAGATCAGGTCTTGTTGTTGTATTTACAGCAACAGCCAATTAAACTTCTGTAAACTCCCACATTCACTTTACTTGCTCCATCTTCCTTGCGCAATCCCTCATTTTGCACCAAACGAGTGCATACAGGCTTGCAATTCTGCGTGCTGAATTTCTTCAAAATATCAGCTGCATATTTTCTATGACAAATGAAGATCTCTTTTTGAGTTTGATTAATTTCCATGCCAAGAAAAAACATCATTTCCCTTAAATCAGTCATTTCAAACACATTTTGCAACTCTTTCTTGAAACTCACTATTAAGTTTGAGTTGCTTCTAGTGACTAGCAAGTTATCAACGTATAGACAAACAATCAACAAATGATCATAAGCGTGCTCCACATAAAGAGTATGCTCATTCATACTCCTGCCAAATCCAAGACTCCTCAAATAAATATCAATCCTTTTGTACCAAGCTCTAAGAGCTTGTTTTAGTCCATATAAAGCCTTGTAAACTTTGTCTTTACCATCTGAAGTTCGAAATCCTTCTAGTTGCTCAAATAAATATCTTCTTCAAGTAAACCATTAAAGAAGGTTGACTTTGCATTAAGTTGGGAAAATTTTCAGCCATTTTGAGCTGCCAAGGCTATCAATAGCCTTATTGAGTGATATGTTGCAATTGGAGCAAATTAATCTATGAAATCAATACCATACTCTTGCGAATATCCCTTGACAACATTGCCTCATGTTTGTTGATAGGACCGTTTGAATTAAGTTTTGTTCTGAAAACCCTTCTTACACCAATCACATTCTTCTTGTCAGGTCTAGGTACCAGATTCCAATCATATTTAACTCCTGCATTGTTGTTCTCCACTCATTGGATTTTGAAACTTCATCATAATCTGATGAGTCCAAAATGACTGCATTACATCTATTAATATCAGTCAAGAGTCTAGTGCCTCTCAGAGAAACTTCAGTATCCAAATCTAATTATGATTTTTCTTCAGCCTCAACGTGATCATGAGAAATGTCAACTCCTTGTTGACCACTTTCAGCAACTTTAACTTCATTCTTTTACCAATTCTATGTTCCATACTCATCAAACTTCACACCCCTACTCACTGACAGCTTTCCTGTTTCAACATCAAAGATTCTATAGCCTTTCGAACCTGCAATAATGTGAAATAATGTGGATATATCAACATCAAAGATCCCTACAGCAGCCCTTTTGTCAAGTTTATCTCTTTTAAATTCTGGTACAAGCGAGTAACATAGATTCCCAAACATCTATTTTTTTTTTGAAAAGTGACTCCCAAACATCTTGAGATGCTTAACTATTGGTTTAACTCCATACCATACCTCAAATTGAGTTTTGTCTCTCACAACCTTAATAAAAAGTCGATTAATAAAGTAAACAGTAGTATGATAAAATCTGTGTGAAATACAGCATTGCCACTTATTAAACGCTTATGTCCGTTAATTCTCATGGTGCCTTGATTATCTTACAGGTAAAGTTTACCATGATATAGTGGGAAGCGCCTATTATGTTGCTCCTGAAGTGTTACGGCGTAGTTATGGAAAGGAGATAGATATTTGGAGTGCAGGGATTATACTGTATATTCTACTCTGTGGGCTACCTCCTTTTTGGGCTGGTAAATACCAGAATGGTTTTCATGATTAACTGACTTTGCAGATTGCTAATATCAATTTGATTCCTTGCAGAAAATGAGAAGGGGATATTTGATGCGGTTCTGAAAGGAGATATTGATTTTGAAAGTGAACCATGGCCCTCAATATCTGAAAGTGCCAAGGATTTGATCACGAAGATGCTGACTCAGGACCCCAAATTACGAATAACTTCTGCACAAGTTCTTGGTATGTTCCCAACATTTTCTTTCGATTTTCAGTTCAAATTTTGCATCTATGCTTGCTATTTTGTTTCCTTAGTAATTCCCTTGATTTCTTTGAGTTATTGTTTATCATCTCGTCTTTTGATATCTTTTTCCGTGATTCTGAAAACCTAAAGATATTCTTTGTCTCTCTTCTGGGAAATGAGAGTTTAAGGTTACACAATTGTAGTTTGCATGTCGTTCATTACCTTTTGAAGTTGTTTTGAGAAGAATATCCAAATATTAGATGCAACAACCTGTTCTTTTAACTCAATTTCTCGTTAAAAGGAATAGAGAGAGAGGGTTATATACATTATATTATATATACATTCATTCATAATCTGTAAAAGTAACAATCCTCATAGATGTTGATCATTTCCAACTTATTACAGAGATATTCAACCCGGGTCTAGATTTAGAGCCTTTGTAAAGATTCTCCTACTTGTTCTCTAGTTTTCACATATCCTTTAAGTACCAGATTTTGTTGCTCCTTTTCACTAGCAAAGTGGCGACGATTTCCATATGTTTAGTTTATTCATGCAGCATAGGATTAGAGGCTATATGAAGAACAACTTGGTTATCACATCGTGATTTTGCTGGCATAACAGCTTTAAGTCCAATTTTGGTCAAAAGTTGATATATCCACATTATTTCACATACATATTGTGTCATACCTCTGTAATCTGATTATGCACTCGAGAGAAATACAACATTCTATTTCTTACTTTTCCATGAAACTAAATTTCCCCCAACAAAGAAACAACAATTTGTGTTAGATTTTCTATCAATCTTGGACCTTGCCCAATTTGCACCCAAGAGGCATTTTATAAGAGTGTGACCATGATTTCAATAGAGTATACCTCGACCTAGTGCTCTTTTAGAGTAACATAATATTTGCTATTTAGCGGGCCAATGATGAACTGTTATTGAAGGCATAAATTGACTCACAATGCTAACTGAACAAAAAATGTCAAGATGAGTTACTATAAGGTAATTCAGTTTTCCAACCAATCTTCACTTCTCAGGATCTTCATTTTTTGTGAGTTGCACACTAGGTGACATAGGAGCTCTACATGATTTAGCCGCTAATTTCACATCATGACTCATTTTCTTACAAGACTTCATATCACCTTTGATTCCAGTCAAATATTTTTTTAATCTAGTGATTCTTTCACCTTTTAAATGTTTGTTACAACACAAATAAACGATATTATTCTTTATACTAGGAACCAATCTAGCATGAGCTGAAGTTGGATCATCAAATCTTCCTACACTTAAAGCAACTGAATTATTAGGAGTATTTGAACTTTCCTCTATTTATCTGTTAAATAAACAAAGACTTATATCAAAATTAAATTAATAATCTATAGGAAATAATTTGAATGTGGAATAGGCATGTTAAAAAGTCTAATACTCAATATTCAATAGATTTAATACTTCAATGGATACCATTCATAGAATGACTTATGTCCTAAAGACCTAAAATGGATAACTCTATATTAAAATATCTCCAAGTATCACAAAAAGCTACAAATGTAGATAATTTTATGGTAACAATAAAAATTTTTCCCAAAAAGATATTCATAACATTAAATTTAACAAAAGTTGTGATTTAAATCTACCTCCCTATTTCCCAATACCTACAAGACATGAATATTAAGATTTGTTTAAGTATTTGAAATTTCACATCATGAATATGAAGACTTGTTTAATTGTTGGACTAATGAATTGAGCATACTCATAATAAATCTTAAAATCATTTAATGTAATCATGAAAAAATTAAGTTAATTTAGGTTTAATGTAATTATAGAAAAATTAAATTACTTAATGTTTAATATTTATGTTTAACATAATTGCAAAAAATTAAATTACTTTATATTAACTATTAATTTCTATGTAATTAATAATAAGAAATTTAATTATGACTATATTATCCAATCCAAAGCACACAATTAAAATTAGTAATAAAATGATTAATTATTAATGTTTCAAAGAAAGAAAAATAAAAGAAAAAGACTATGATTTGCAAATTGTAATCGATCAATTTTCTAAGTATCAATCAATTTATTCAATTCCCTTAATTGAAATTATTCAATCTTAAAACAGAAAGCACGCAAACTTTATGTAATAAAAAGTCAAAAACAGAACAATCCTTCCATTAAGTCTAATTAATCAATCATGTAGTAAACCCAAATTACCCAACCGACTAACCAATCCCACGCCCCTCCACTGACCAATGACAACATTTCATTGTTATGGATACCAATATTGGACTAAAACCGGTACGGGAAATTAAGTTTTGATATTGGGTTTAAATATTGATCGGTACCGACTCGTTTCGGCTGTACCAACTAATATTCAAAATACCGGACGATACTGAAAATTTTAAAAAATTGAAGAACTTTTTTTGCAAAATTTAAAAAAAATTTACCACTGCGCCCCAGCCCAGCACCCTCC
>JANKYF010000002.1:57593013-57609909 GCA_029829435.1 Erythroxylum hondense | reverse complement strand
GTATTTATAACATTACTACAGTCACTCACAGTCACAGACTCACAAACTCAGGGACCCTTTCGGGCTCACAGGAAAACTATGACACTTTTCTGATTAACCCAAAGAGTAACACCTTTCTAAACCACCGAGTTGGTTGCATCATCGACTAACCAAAGTCAGATTGGAAGTATGTATCACTAAGGTAATTCCAGATATCAGAGTCTTACAAACCCTCAACGCCTGTCCATCGGCTTACACGGGCACATTGCTCTCGTTTTTTAGGAACCCTACTTCACTTACATACTCTTACTCGTCATTTCTCATTAATGCTTTTGACTCAAGGCAGCAGATATATTTAAAAGCAACAATTCCCAAACTGTCATAGACTTTGTGATACACAAGATCCTTGTTAGAGACAAGTGTAGAACATACTCTTCCTACATCTTAGGCACTGAGGCATTATTGATTATTTTCAGGGTTTGAAGTTTTCAGAAATGAGAAGGGAGTTTAGAAGAAAACTAACTTCTTCATTTTTCAGTAAAAATTGAATGTGCTTACAACTGACCCTGCTTTTATAAGCGAAGTAAGGGGTAAAAATGTAAATCTACCTAAAGACTGAATAATTACACTTTAACAAAATTAAAACACTATTTTACTTAACCTTATCAAAAAAGAATCTACTTTTACAAAAGTCCTAAAGCAAACAGTGCTTAGGTATGAAAAGTCTAAAAGTAAATAGTAGAAAAGACTAAAGGTGAAGAAGATGATAAGATGGAATCTTCAACAGTTGTTGATGGTGATTGTAGGTCCATGTTTCATCACGTTAGTAGTTGTCTCGATAGATGTTCTTACTTTACAAGTGTAAACTAAGGTTGTCATCTATCAACTTCATGTCTTAATCAATCTGTTCAATAAGTTCACGGATATTGGTTTGAGCCCATTCAGTAGGCTATGGGCCTGTGACAGAGGTACCTGCCAGACTAAGTTCATCTGGTTGTGAGCTGGATACTACAGTAGGCCTGTAAGTTGGACAAGGAATAGAGCCTCCACGAATATTTATATAGTGATCATGAAAAGAGGTCCATTCATTGACAGGCGGAGTTCTAAAAGGCTGTCTGAGAGCTGTTTCTCCTAAATATGGTCCTTGTGAAGTACAAAGAGGAGAAATGTCTGACTATGGATGTTGGTTGTATTGATCCAGAAGTGCATAAAGTTCTTCAGTATCAAGAGCTTCTTCATTAGGCCAATCAACGAAGGTACGCCAATACTGAATATGGCTGATTATGCAAAGCATATTCGTATCAATCATACAATAGGGACGATACAACAGATAGAATACATAAACATTTTTGTTATCCAATATTGCATTCCAAAGACGATGTCTTGATAATTCTAGAGACATATCATTACGTCATTTAGCTAAAGGTTGGAATCATTCAAGGAACGTCCAGAGGAGAGATCCGGTGTTTGTAGGATTTGTCAAATGACGGTATACGTGAAGAGGATAGAGAGCGATTGTATAAGTATACAAAGTAGCTAAAGACTAGAGATGCTAGAGTGTGTCCTCATCAAGAGAATCATATATATGGTACAGGAATTTGTAAGGAGTTAACATGTCAAAATGCCTAGGTTTAGCAATGATATCATGTTTGAGAAGGATTTTATGCATGTAGTAAAAAACACTCTGGTAAAGGATTGGACAAAGAATTTCAGCATTAGTATGCCTGCTAGAAAACCAGGGAGGAAAATCTTTTTTATATATAGCAAACTTAGGAAACTTCATAAGCCAAAAGAGATGAATTGGGAGTTTCAGAGAAGAGGAAACGAAGAACAGTGGCTTAGAAGGTCTTGAAGGATAATCAGCTAAGATATTCTTATGACCTTTCAAATGTCGGACACTGAATTTATAGGTAGAAAACCACTTTTGCCAGCGTAAAAGTTGGTTGTTGGGAATCTTTTTTCCAATTTGTTCTAAAATTTTGGGGAACGAGGTGTTGTCCATTTCAATGACAAAATTATAAGGAGTGAGGTAGATAGTGAATTTTTCTATACCTCTTTTGACAACAAGAATCTCCTTATACAAGATATGATAGTGACATTCAGCTAGACTGAAAGATCCACTAGCATGTCCACAATAATATCGTCGATCATTGAGTTCTTCAAGAAGCACAGCACTCCAGTGGGTGTCAATAGCATCAGTTTGAAGGACACGTTGCCCTTGATCAGAAATCTTCAAAAGAGGAGGATTCTGACAGATATGCTTGAGATGCTTGACAATTGTAGTTTGTTTTTTCTCCATTGTGATGGATTCTTTCGTAAGAGCTTAGATAAGCATGAGGTGTAGGTTGTCACATGTGGTATGAAATCTCTGATGTAGTTAACAATTCCAAGGAACTATTGAATTTGTTTCACAGTGAGTTGTTCATCCGGAAATTGCAATAACTCTCTAGCAATGGAGGGATCGAATACATGAATTCGACGCATTGATTGATTTATAAATGACCAGACCTAATCATCCTCTTCAGGATATTTTGTCTGAATTCACCTTAAGGTTCACTGGTACTTTGCGAGAGTGGTGGCAAAGTATAAATGAGTATCAACGACTTCAGTACATACAAGTATCAACTGCTGGAGCAGTACTTGGCATAATTCACGAAGAATTTATTGGTGACTTCCAGTTGATTGACAAGCAAATCCATTAGGAATATTTCAAGATGAAATAATGTTCTCTTGATAAGCGTGATTTTCAAAAGCATTACAAATGTATGATGGAAAGGTATTATCTCTTGAATGGATAGAATGATGTTAACTTGTGATATACTTTTATTTCCTCCCTTCTAGATGAAATACAGCTAGAACTACAACGAACCATAGTTTCTCTACAAAGAGACATGTCAACTATATCTTTTGAAGAAATCTATCAGCTTGCTTTAACATCTCTTGACAAACTATATGATCAACATACTTTTTTCAAGAATATCCTCAAAAGAGGTCCTGTTTTGAAAAAGGCTTGCAAGAAGCCTTATCTCCAGATAAAGTGCAAAGAAAAACAGACTTGTAAGTGTCATAGCAGCAAGAAAGCTCATCAATCTCAAATCTACCAAAGGAGAACATTCCACAGGAAGAAAGAAAGGCAGAAGCCTTGGAAGCAACACTTCAAGAAGAAGAACATAGGCAAAAAACGCAAATACATGAGGTTCTTCAAAAAGTCTTCACATCGAAATAAAAGTCGATGTTTTATCTGTAGAAGCCCAGATCATTACTCTAACAAGTGTCCTCAGGCAATCAGGAAAGTTGCCAAGTTCTTGGATAAACTTAAAAAACTTATACCTATTCATCCTCAGAGTCCAATTGAAGAAATACTTAAGGAACAATCTTGTGAGGACAGTGATACACAGTTTGTTGTCTCAGTGTCAACAGATGAAGAAGAATCACCCTATGCATCTGCCTATACTGATGGTGATTCACTAAACATGTTACAGTAGATATGTATGAAGTTAGATTGTAATCCAGTTCAATGACCATATGTTCATATCTAGTTGTTTCAACATGACAAATATGATCGGCTCATTAAGGCTATTGGATTTATGGATACAAGATCTAGCCGTACGATCATGAAGCCCAATATCTTATCATCGGAAACATGGACTTCACATGAAGAGTATTTTACTGCCGCTGATGGTAACTCTTTCAAGATTGGGTTAATTACAAGAAGACGAATTGGCATTCGTTTCTTTCCTCAGTGTACAGTTTAGACTAAAGTGCTTGGAAGCAATCTACCAAGCCCAGACATTTTGATAGGAATGGATACGTACAGTAAAGCCCATCCTTTACTAATCCAGTCCACAGGCCTCAAGTATCGAAACCTTTTCAGTCCTGACATTGACATAAAAAATGTGTTTGAACTCACACAGGTTCCAGCACATTACATTGGACTTCATGATAAACTGTTAGAATATTGTCCAGATTCTCATGCATAGTTTACTCACCCATATCATCTGTGGAAAAATGCTGACTTTTTAATAAGTCTACCTTTCAAGAAAAATGAGGATATTAATCTTAGAAAAGCCACACATCCAGGGATGAACCTTGATGATTTGAAGCTAGCAAAAGATGAGTGTGCAATCCTATTGCAACAAGGATTGATAGAGCCCACAAAGTCTAATTGGGCTTGTCAAGCGTTCTATGTTAATAAGCGTTTAGAGCAAAAACGTGGTAAAAAGAGATTAATCATTGACTACAAGCCTCTTAATGCTTTCCTGCAGGATGACAAGTTTCCTCTACCTAAAATCAGTACACAGGTACTATTTCTCAAGGAAGCTGTTATATTTCTAAAGTTTGATCTTAAAGCAGGATTTTGGCAATTGGATATTTATCCTGAAGAGCGTTATAAGATTGCATTCTGCATTCCCAATGCTCAATACCAATAGACTGTGATGCCTTTTGGACTTAAAGTCACTTTATCACTGTTTCAAAAATCCATTACCAAGATCTAGGGGCCTATTCTCAACAATGCATTGATCTATATCGATGACATCTTACTGTTTTCACAAACTCATAAGCAACACTAGGTCCTTCTGGACAAATTTTTAGATCTTACCAAACAATATGGAATCGTGCTTTTGGCCTCAAAAAATACTATTGGTACAATAGAAATTGAATTTCTAGGGATCCAATTCAAGGATGGATTCTATCAGCCAGGTCCATATATTGTTAGAGAGTTATTGCAATTTTTGGATGAACATTTCACTGTGAAACAAATTCAACAGTTCCTTGGAATTGTTAACTATATCAGAGATTTCATACCACATGTGACAACCTACACCTCATACTTATCTAAGCTCTTACGGAAGAATCCACCACAATGGGAAAAAGAACAAACTACAACTGTCAAGCTTCTCAAGCAGATCTATCATAATCCTCCTCCTTTGAAGATTCCTGATCAAGGGCAACGTATCCTTCAAATTGATGCTAGTGACACCCACTGGGGTGTTGTGCTGCTTGAAGAACTCAATGATCGGTGATATTATTGTGGATATGCTAGTGGATCTTTCAGTCCAACTGAATGTCACTATCATATCTCGTATAAGGAGATTCTTGCTATCAAAAGAGGTATAGAAAAGTTCACTATCCACCTCACTCCTTATCATTTTGTCCTTAAAATGGACAACACCTCGTTCCCCAAAATTCTAGAATAAACTAGGAAAAAGATTCCCAACACCCAACTTTTATGCTGGCAAGAGTGATTCTCTGTATATAAATTCAGTGTCTGACATTTGAAAGGTCATAAGAATATCTTAGCTTATTATCTTTCAAGACTTTCTAAGCCACTGTTCTTCGTTTCCTCTTCTGTGAAATTCCCAATTCCTCTCTTTTGGCTTATGAAGTTTCCTTAGTTTGCCAGATATAAGAAAGATTTTCCTCCCTGATTTTCTCGCAGGCATACTAATGTTGAAATTCGTTCTCCAATCCTTTATCATTGTGTTTTTTACTACATGCATGAAATCCTTCTCAAACATGATATCATTGCTAAACCTAGTCATTTTGACATGTTAAATCCTTACAAATTCCTGTACCATATATATGATTCTCTTGATGAGTACACACTCTAGCATCTTTGGTCTTTAGCTGCTTTGTATACTTGTACAATCGCTCTCTCTCTTCTTCACGTATACCGCCATCCGACAGTTCCTACAAACTCTGGATCTCTCCTCTGGACGTTCCTTGAATGATTCCAACCTTTAGCTAAATGGCGTATTGATATGTCTCTGGAATTATCAAGACATCGTTTTTGGAATGCAACATTGAACATCAAAAATGTTTATATATTCTATCTGTTGCATCGTCCCTATCATATGACAATACGAATATATTTTGCACAATCAACCATATTCAATATTGTCGTACCTTCGTTGATTGGCCTAATGAAGAAGTTCTTGCTACTGAAGAACTTTATGCACTTTTGGACCAATACAACCAACATCTACAGTCAGACATTTCTTCTCTATGTATTTCACAAGGATTATATTTCGAAGCAACAGCTTCTTAGAGTTCCACCTGTCAATGAATGTACCTCTTTTCAGGATCACTATATCAATATTCGTGGAGGCTCTATTCCTTGTCCAACTTACAGGCCTACTGTGGAACCCAGCCCACAGCGAGACGAACTTAGTCCGATAGATACCTTTATTACAGGCCCATGACTTACTGAATGGACTCAAACCAACATCTGTGAACTTATTGAACAGATTGATCGAGACATGGAGTTGATAGATGACGATGACGACCTTACTTTACACCTGTAAACTAAGAACACCTATCGAGGCAACTATTGACATGATGAAAGATGGACCTACAATCACCATCAACAACTATTGAAGATTCCATCTTATCATCTTCTTCACTTTTAGTCTTTTCTACTGTTTACTTTTAAAGTTTTCGTACCCAAGCACTGTTTACTTTAGGACTTTTGTAAAAGTAGAGTCCTTTTTTATAAGGTTAGGTGAAATAGTGTTTTACTTTTGTTAAAGTGTAATCATTCAGTCTCTAGGTAGATTTACATTTCTACTCCTAACTTTGTTATAAAAGCAGGGTTTAGTTTCAATTGTAAGCACGTTAAAATTTTACTGAAAAATGAAGAAGTTAGTTTTTTTCTAAACTCTCTTCTCATTTATGAAAACTTCAAGCCCTGAAAACAATCAATGTTGCCTCAATGCCTAAAATGTGGGAAGAGTATGCTCTACACTCGCCTCTAATGAGGGTCTTGTGTATCAGAAAGTCTGGGAACTGTTGCTTCTAAAAATATCCGCTGCCTTGAGTCAGAAGCATTAACGGGGAATGACGAGTAAGAGTATGTGAGTGAAGTAGGGTTCCTAAAAGACGAGAGCAATATGCCTGTGTAAGTCGATGGACAGGCGTTGAGGGTTTGTAAGACTCCGAATCTGGAACTACTTACGTAATGATACATACTTCAAATCCAACTTTGGTTAGTCGATGATGCAAGCAGCATGGTGATTTAGAAAGGTGTTAGCTTTTGGGTTAATCGGAAAGATGTCATAGTTTTCCTGTGTGCCCGTAAGAGCCCCTGAGTGGTATCACTCTAGTGTCATATACTCACCATAGCACATTATGCACACCACACAAATTCTATATCTTAAGTCCCAACCAAGGGCAATGTGCAGACATAACATGTCTACGAAGGAGGCAAAGCTGCAAAGTGGCAAACACGATAAAGAAGCTAAGATGTCGAAACTTAGAAGGGATAGAGAATCACAAATCACATAATAGAGCAAGCAAATAGATGCACGATGGCAATGATCTGAAGACTTAAGGCTGACAATGGACAATGACAATTAGAAGAACTGAAGTGTGAAGTGCTGAAGGCGAAGGTGAGAGAAAACGTGAAGGAAAATTTGAGGACTGGGAGTCCGGGACGCGAGAGGGCCAGCTAGGGTTAGATACATAAATGAAGTATGCTTTATTTTTTTTCATTTGTCCCATAATTTTTAGAATTTGCGAATCAAGGCTGGTGTTCACTGGTATGACACATATTGGTCGGTACAGTACAATATCCATTTCTTTGATCTTAAGCATTTATCTTTTCTATCAAGGCTGCTTGCCAATTAGGATGAGACAAGGTCTCATGAACAATTTAAGGAAAAGATAGAGAATCAAGGGAGGTAGGAAAGGAACATGAAGAGGATGACAAAAGGTCATATGAAGCCAAAGATGAAATTAGGTAAGTGCGTTTGACATTTACACTTCCAGAGAGCATTTGGATTGTCAAGATCGATGTCCATGGGATTTGATGCTAAAGAAAGAGTTGGTGTTAGATGTGTATCAAGTATACCTCCACGTCTAGAGTAGACATGATGAGATGGTGGAGATGGTGGTGTTGTCGGAATAGCATGTGTAGAAGCAACATTTGATGACTGTTGAGTAATTTGATATACTAACAAATCATCATTCTCCCCTGACGATTAGAAGTGGTTGAAGAAGCAGGAAAGTAAGGAAGTTTTTTCATAAATGTGACATTAATAGATACAAGGTATACTCCTTTTGGAGGCGAGAGTAACCCAAGAAGACATATTTTATAAATTTAGGATCTAATTTGGTAAATTGAGGACGAACATCACACACAAAACATGTACTCCTAAATATACGAGGCTCAATGGGAAACAAGAGTTTAGTAGGAAGGAGAATATGATAAGTAATCTTACCATGAAGGACAAATGATGACATGATTAATCAAAAACATGCTAAAGAGACCACATTGACCCAAAAACATTTGGGTACGTATGTGTGGAACAGAAGTGATCTGATGGTTCCGAGGGGATGTCTATGTGTGGAACAGAAGTGATCTGATGGTTCCGAGGGGATGTCTCTTTTTCCTTTTGACTGCACAGTTTTAAGATGGTGTCTCTGAACAAGAAGTTTGATGAATGATGCTTTTTTTAAGCATGTAAGTCTGGAATGGATCAGAAAGATATTCTTTGCCATTATCACATTGCAAAGTTTATAAAGCAACATTAAATTGTGTTTTGGTTTCAGCACAGAAAACACTACAATGGAAAAATACCTCAGAATGATTTTTCGTTAAATAAGGCCAAGTCATCCGAGAAAAATCATTAATAAAGGTGAAAAATACCAAACCTAGTTTTAGATACCATGAGACATGCACCCCAAACATATAAATTAACTAACTCTGATGAAAAGCTAGCTCTTTTGTTGACTTGAGAAATAATAGGCAAAGGATGATGTTTGGCAAATTGACATGACTCACAATCCAAGGATGACACATTTTTAAAATTTGGATATAGTTTCTTTAACACAACACGGATGTATGGCTTAACAGATAGTGTGCTTCAAAAAAAGTTGAGATCAGGGACAATAATAGCTCGCACGAGTAGCTCAACTAGTTATCCAAAAAGAAGTTGAGTGTAAGGTCTCAAGTTCGAGTCCCGATAACGGCAGTGTGGAAGTTCATCCAATGTAGTGGCTCCTTATGCGCACCGGACACTGGACCGCCTTTCTGATAAGCTAAATGAGATCAAACCGTGATTTACCCCCTCATTACTCTGTCGGCCCAGGGTGTGGGGGCCCCGAGGGTGAGCAATTCCGCCTTTTGGGTGTAGGGGACAAATAATAGTGGATATCTAAAATATAGAGACCTCCTTATAACATGTCCACTGCAGTATTCTTCGTCATAAGAACCTGAAAAAGATAGTAATCCATACAAAAATAAGACAAAGTAATTTTGCAAAATATATTAAGTTGAAAGCAAATCCTGGTAAGCCTAGCATATATGATAGGGAAAGTAAAGGAGTAGGGTGAGCAGTTTCAGAACCAAGAGCAAATGAGGTAGAGCCATCTTCTAATGTGACTTTAGAAGGAGAGTTGTGGGGTGTAAAGGTAGTGAGAAGATTAGGATTACCTGTCATATGATTATTAGCACTAGAATCAATGACTGACAGAATGTTGGAGGAAGAAAGGAGACGATTATCAAGATTATTTGTTTTAGCAAAGACAGTGATAGAGTTAGATGAGCTTTGCATGGTTTCTTGTACTGACCAAATTTAGCAAGTTCATTTGCAGAAATAGCTGCAACATGAGCTGAGAGATTTTTTTTTTATTTGTTTTGCAATTTTGGACATGTAAGTTTGATATGACTTGAGTCGTGACAGTAGTTACATTCAACACTTTTTGTATATCATCATTCCTCTTTTCCCATCCCTCTATATTGTTTCCTTTATTCTGACTCCGAGTAGAGGAACGTCCATTATTTTGATTGACAATAGCACTTTAAGCCTGAATAGATGGAGCAGCAATAGTAGTATTGTCTATACACAAAACTCTAGAGAATACCTTGTGTAAGGACGAAATTTCCGCATTGAAGGTAAGTTATAATTATAATCGTAATCAAATTAAATCATAATCGTATCCCTAATACATTTCGCGATCCCTAAAGATACAGAATCAGATCTGATTCAGATCATAATCTCTAACACTATTCACTCCTACCAACCTAGAATGCAATTCCAGGGCTATGCTCACTCAATCACTTAAATGACAATTCAGAATTTTCATGCTAAGTTTCAGCGGGGACCTTTATGAAATTTGGGTGAAGGATCCTAAAAACTAAACAAGAACCACAGGGCTTACTCAATTTCGTAGTTAATAGCTAAGAGAACTGATTACCATCAAGGGACTCAAGAACACATGCAGTTCAACTTATAAGGAGAATTGGGTCCTCCCCTAGGCAGGGGCTTACTAACAACCAATCCCAGACTCACACAGACAAGATAATCTTTGAAAGGAAAAGCAAAGCAGTGAAGGAAGGGAGCTCAATCATCAGTGCATAGCGTATGTACCTGGTGCATCTCGTCCCATTATGCAATCCATCCCGAATCACAACCTGTTCCACAGAGAGAAGTGTTTGAATCAAATCTGGTATCATAAACATTTGCACAACTACTCACAGGTTCTCAAATCGCGAAATGCCTCGGGCCTTGCTGTTGATTCTAAGCATCTGGAAGCGCATGCAAGAAGCTAAGCTAGAACCC
The DNA here is from genome assembly GCA_029829435.1 of Erythroxylum hondense. NCBI lineage: Eukaryota > Viridiplantae > Streptophyta > Magnoliopsida > Malpighiales > Erythroxylaceae > Erythroxylum > Erythroxylum hondense. The sequence continues at coordinate 57,599,368 of JANKYF010000002.1, read as the reverse complement.
CTGAGGTGAGACACGTGACTACTTGACGGAAGAAATGTACAAGATGTCGGGGTTTGATGTTTCTAATTAGTCTCTGTATTGTGCCCTATTCTGCTTAAGTTAACCTATTTTGTTAAACATCAGCATCTCATATAGCATTCCAAAAAAAGAAGAAGAAGAAGAAGAAAAAAAGAACCTGTTCTGTTGGCACAACTTATGTTGTTTTGTCAAAGGAAGTTGACCATTGCTCCCCTGTCCCCTTATCTGCTTGGTTTATGGTATGGCTTTTTATACTAGTTTTAATTATTCTTGCTAAAATCTTTGCATTTGATTAGAGCATCCCTGGATCAAAGATGGAGATGCAGCTTCAGACAAGCCAATAGACAGTGCAGTCCTCTCTAGATTGAAGCAGTTCAGAGCCATGAATAAGCTCAAGAAGCTTGCATTGAATGTAAATTCTTTGTCCTAATTCTCCTGAATTTTTAAGTTATACAAGCATGAATTGCTCTGTTTTCATCTGTTTTTGTTCCAACAATCCACTTTAAATAGGTCATTGCACAAAACATGTCACAAGATGAGATTAAAGGTCTCAAGGCAATGTTCACGAATATGGACACTGACAATAGTGGCACTATCACTTACGAGGAACTGAGGTCAGGTTTGGCTCGCCTTGGTTCAAAGCTGACAGAAACAGAAGTCAAGCAACTCATGGAAGCTGTACGTTGGCATAGAGATACTTTGTTCATATTTTCTCTCAAAACATGTCGAAGCTGTATTGTCATCATTTATCCTTGGGCAGGCTGATGTGGATGGCAATGGAACAATTGACTACATTGAATTCATTTCAGCCACAATGCATAGGTATAAATTGGAAAGAGATGAACACCTATTCAAAGCGTTTCAGCACTTTGATAAGGATAGCAGCGGGTGAGTTTTTCTCCTCCTGGATCTATACTATTCTTCGGTGCTTGAACAAGTTTAAACTAAATGAAAGACTGCAATTCCTAATTATTCCCCTCTACCCTATCTCCCTGGTCTATAGTAGTCCTAGTATAAGCAATTCGAAACTGATTAGCAGCACAAATTTGGAGGATTTGAACATGGTTTTTTCAGATAACTCCTTTCATGAAATTTTTTTCCAATCACTTTGGTGATAGATTTATAACAAGGGATGAATTAGAGTCAGCAATGAAAGAGTATGGAATGGGAGACGAAGCAAGCATCAAGCAAATAATCAATGAAGTGGATACAGATAATGTAGGTCTTCTCCGATATTGATTCCTGAAATTTATCGTCTTGGATGACTTGCACTGATATTGCTTCAACGCGCAGGACGGGAGGATCAACTACCAAGAGTTCTGTACAATGATGAGAAGTGGAACGCAACATCAAGGGCTGTCTTAACCGTTAACTGCAAGCTTAATTACTGTTTTACAGGAGTGATTAGAAGGACTGGAATGGTTTTGCTGAAGGTAGCACAACATTGCCCAGCTATAATCTTAAATCCTACTTCTCAGGCTCCAATTTTCAATTTGCTTGGACTTCGTGGTAATCACTTCGTGTCAGAACTTTCTGGGTTCTCTTTTTCACTTCTACCGGAAATTTTTTACGTTGGACTAGAATAAAGATATCTTCAGCGAGTATTGTACACAAATTGTTGATGAATGACAAGGAGAGTTATCACCTTAAATGATGGTTTTTCTCCACGGATTTTTCGTTCACATGATATAACACTTGTAGCCTTGGATAAGTTAGGAATCAGCAATTCCTGGTAAGCTTAACATGTAGACCCTATCGAAAATGGAACAATACCAAGCTTGGATTATGCTATTAAAGGAGCTGCTTTCTTTCTACAAATGTTGGTATGATACTGCAACAAGGAACTTGTGCAGTTTGAACACAACATATTCACTTGGCGAATCGTGATGTCCATTCTGCAGCAAGTTCATCATGTTTCGCCTTATTTGCCAAGTACAAGTGAGCAATACCAGGAGAAGCAGGATTATCTGCAAAAGGACAATATTATAATTCCATATAAGGCTTCCATCACGAAGCTGAATTGGTACAAAAATAAATGCTAAAGATTTAAACAAGACAGTCTATAAACTCCAATTTAAAATTTTTGTATAAACATATCTTCCAATATTTAAGTTGCCAGTGGACATCCTCTTTCTCAGGAATGGTCTATCCTAAATTTTTTAACTGTATTAAGCAATGAAAGGAATGGCATTCAACAACAGCATTCAAAGAGTGGTCATATAAAAGTTCTCTCACAACTTCCAACCCTCAAAAAGGAAAATCACCACACATTAGGACATATAAACGCAATATTCAGTCAGTGAACAAGGATAAACATAGTAAGTAAATAGGCACAGAAAAATAAAGCCTTAAAGTATGTAGAACAGGCAGGGATGTATTACAAGGGTCAGGATGACTGAAAATTGATCTGATTGCAAGAAGCACTTTTGTAATTGTATGAGCTGGACTCCAGCTATCCCTCAAAATGTCCAAACTAAGATGGCCGGCTGAATCAACATTACAATGGTAGATGCGAGTTCTAAATACTACCTGCAAAGCACACTCATGATAAAGCATAAAAGACAATGAAAAAAGTAGTGGAGCTTATGCTCCAACCAGTGATTCAAGAATACCCAGGAGCTAGTAAGCAGAATCTGTCTTTAGTGCAAACAGTCAACTGAAACAAGACCTTGATATGCAAGATGCATTCTTAAGAAAGAAAATAAACAAGATCAGCTTGAATAGGAAATAACTGCAGTGGTCATCTTATTTAGACGGGAGTCATCTTATTTAGGAAGTCTATTATTTTCACAAGTCTATGTTAATAGGAGAATAAATTAGCTGGTTCCTCTTCTATTTTACTTCCTAAAAACTTTATTTATTGAGTTTATTTAAAGGTGATTACAATGAAAAAGAAAACAATAAGAATTTATTGTAAAAATAGTTGATAGAAAGCTTGTCAAGGACGAGTTTTGTAAACAACAACCATAAAGGCGAAGAAAAAGAAGAATAGTAAGGAAAAATAGGATTTCCAAGCTATCTCGTGACTAGGTCCTACACAAAAATACATATCAATTTGGTATCAAAGCCCAAGGTCATAGACAACTTGTGTGATATGTCAACTAAAGTAGATGTGTTTATGAAATAAGTGCAGCAGTGATTAGCAAATGTAGAAGAATGCCAGAATGCTCAATTTGAGGAGTTTCTGCAGGCTATTTGCTGAGAGACCAACAGGGGGAAGCTGATAGTAGTAACCGCACTTATATAAAGAGGATGCCAAACAAAAGTGCAAAGCCAGCTGGTTTAGGCACTGTTCCTAGGTATTCTAAGTTAGAATTCCACAAATATGATGGTTCTAATGGCCCTCTTGTTTGGATTTACAAGGTAGAGCAATTCTTCGAAAACAAAAATGGGGCTAGAAACATTCCATCTTAATGGGGAGGCACAACTGTGGTTTTGTAAGGTGGAGTACGAGGAATTCAATAAGATTGGAAATTTTTCAAGAAACAATATCACCTATTGTTTGGAACTCCCATGAGTCTTAGCCCACTGGGTGAATTAGCTATTTTGAAACACTTTGAGACAATGTACGCGTACAAGAGGGAATTTCAGACTTCTGTTGGCACACACAACAGAGCTTAAAAAGGCAGCAGGATGGGTTGTTTACTAATAGGCTCATGGAAGGGCTTTGACTGGAAGTGGAGGAACAGTAACCGAATAGCATGGGGCAGCCATAAACTTGGCCCACGCAAATGAAAGGGCATTGAGAAGTGCTCCAATTGCTACAGAAGGGAGTCAATAGGCTACCACTTTCTGGAACAACCCGAGGGTCATGTTTGGAAATTCTATAGGATGAAAAGGGAGTGTAGGTGTGAGTCACGGAGTTGTTTCTCGTGTGGGAAGTGCTCCTGCACCTTTTGTTAAGAAATTGACCAAGGTAGAGATGGAGGAACGAAGAGAAAAGGGGCTTTCCTTGAATTGTGATGAAGCATTCTATTGGAGACATAAATGTAAGAAGTTGTTTTGAGTAGAATTCTTAGAATCTGAAGAAAAGGATGAAGGAAGCGGATAAAAGAGGGCTAGGATATCCAAAGTTATCCTGAGTTCAAGCTTGAGGACAAGATTTTTGTCCAGGGGAGAGTAATGGTACGCAAGATGCATTCTTATGAAAGAAAATATACAAAAGATCAGCTTGATTAGGAAATAATAGCAACGATTATCTTATTTAGGCGGTAGTTATCTCAATTAGGAATTATATTATTTTCATAAGTCTATTTTACTAGGAGAATAAATTAGCAGATTCCTATTGTAAAAACTCTTATTTATTGAACCTATTTGAAGGGCATTATGACAAATAAAAAAGCAGTGAGAATCTTTCGTGAAAATAGTTGACAGAAAGCTTATCAAAGTCAGTTTTCTAAATAGCAATCATAAGGCCTAGAAAGGAGAAGAACTCAAGGAAAGAAAAAGAAAATTTACCTTTAAGTCATAGGACTAGATCCTACACAAAAACATAGACCAGACCTATTGTTGCACACCGATAAAATTGGAATCAAATGCACAACCCTGCCTAAACCAATGTGTCAAACTTCGTCAAACAACCTAAATACCACTAGTATGCTGGCTAGTTATTACATTGCTTGATGGTTTGCAGTCTCTTATATTTATAAAGGCATACACAAAGATATCATAGCACAATGCACTTGTGAATGACAGATGCTGCAAATACAAAACAACATTATGTTTCGTCAGACAAATGGACTGCCCCTTGTGCAACATATCAACAAGAATGGACTTGAAAATGCTATGACCATAGAGTCAAAACTTTAAAGTAAACAGGAGCCCATGCCTATTATCTAACATCCAAACTCCCTAACCTCATTCACACATTTGCAGGCTGTTCAATCTAGGAAATTTCACATGGCTTACTTACAGGTGGAAAGGAGATGAAAGAAACAAGATCTTCTCTTTTAGGAAAAATAAGTGTGTAAACACACATATCTGCAAATATGACTAAAAACAGTATAACTGTATACTTAATTGTAGAATTTTAAGCAGCATGCTATGTTGGACAGGCACAAGCATACCTTTGGAGCTTGGAATGGATACTCAGGTGGAAATAACATGTCCAGAAAGAATATACCACCTTCGTATGGGGTTCCTGCAAATATGAACAGAACAAATTGGTGAACATTGACTTAACTCTTGGATTATACTAAAAGTTTACAGCCAGCATTCCAGCTCAAAATTGAAGTTATCATTTGAATGTTAATGGTAAAAATACATGTCATGCCAATTTTTCCATCCGAACAAGCGTGGTACAGAATCCCAAAAATGAGTCACAAACTGCGGGGCTAAAAGAGGGAAAAGAACTGAAGTTGAGAGCCCAAAAGTCTAAAGAAATCAGTAGATTTTATACATCACTGTATTTTGAAGGTAAATTTCTCGAGTTCACCAATATGAACATCATAGTTCAGTGATGTGAACTTGATAGCCAGAAAAAGAAGTTACCCAGCCAGACAAAGAAGCACTATTTATACTGGCATGACAAAACGAGAACGCAAGGTACTAAAATTATGAAAACCAAGAAATAAGAGAGTTTGTTCAATTCAAATGAATCTCATCACAATTAAAAAAGCAAATAACGTGAAAGTTTGAATCATCAAGAAAGATCAGCTAAGCAATCAAACAACAAGGAAGACTCAATTATGTTATAAAAGGGTAACCAAATATTAGAACTTTCACGCCAGAAAGAAAAGAGCATAAACTAAACCAAAATTCAGAAAACTCAAAAAGTGGAGTTTGGAAAGGAAAAATAAACAAGAACCCAATAGAAACAAACAGAGAGAGAGAGAGAGAGAGAGACCTGGAGGGCCAATGAATGTGGAAACCCAGTGGTAGAGATTATCGCCCATAGGACCAGCAGAACAATCAGGAGGTGGTTCAAGGTTGAGTTCTGCCATTTCTCTCTGTATCCTCTTCCCCGAAGTTGACACTGATGATGGTGACACCCATGTCGATCCTCCTCCTCCAGTTGTGGAGGAGCCCCCCCTGTTGTTCATCTTCAGATCACCAGGCATGACCACCGCACCATAATGATCATCACCAGCCTCTGTTTGTTCCTTCAAAAGCACAACCTTTCAGAAATCTAGAACTTGACAGAGAGACGTGTCGACGGTAAATCCATTGTATATTTTGAAATTGACTAGCAACAGATATATTAGAAAATTATTATTTGAGAGTAATAAAATATCATCTGAATAAAAGATTTATAATATAGTATAGTATATTATTTTAAATTTTATCTTAAATATTTTAAATTAAAATTTTTTCAATTTTTACAGTATAAGATAAAATG
>JANKYF010000002.1:57517239-57537080 GCA_029829435.1 Erythroxylum hondense | reverse complement strand
TGGTGCAATGAATAGTATTACACCAATCATTGCACCAAATTTGGTGTAATACTATTCATTGCACCAAATTTGGTGGTACATTTGGTGTGTTGGTTGGATTAGAATTTTTGCACCAAAACACCAAATTTGGTGTTTTAGTGTGTTGGTTGGAGATGCCCTTACCTGCCGGAGATTGCTAGATGAAGTCACGACAGCATCTATCCAGAGTATCACAGACGCCCGCCGGGAACCAGCACATTTACATAGTGTACAGCGGGATTGTGGCCAAGGCGGATTACGCCAAAGTCACTCGACCAGCTTTGTTCATTAGTTTGGCCTTCCACCCTTGCAACCGATTGCTTACCTTATCGACAACTGCCGTTAAATTTCCCTTGCGATTAGTCCCAGTGATGGGGACTCCAAGATATCCGCCCAAATCTACCGTGAATTTCAGATTAAAGAGGGACCGCAGTCGCTCTTTGTGCCTGCGAGAAACGTGGGGCGACAAGAACATTCGCGATTTCTGGGCATTGATTTGCATACTAGAGCAGGAGAAAAATTGTTGCAGCGTGCGGAAGACCACCCGATAGTCTGGAATCGTGGCCTGCAAAAATAAAAGCACATCATCAGCAAAGAGTAAATGAGAGAGAGGAGACCCAGTACTTGAAACTTTGACGGCTTGCCACTGTTGGTCAAGGACGTGACTGGAGATGAGCAGAGAAAGCTTCTCCATGCATAAAACAAATAGATAAGGGGATAATGGATCGCCTTGGCGTAATCCTCGGTTTGGCATAAAAGTGGGAAGACGAGACCCGTTCCATAAGATGCTAAGCCGAGCTGTGGAAACACAAGACATAAGGAGGGAAATGAAAGCCGGAGGAAAACCAAAATCTAATAGAGTCTGCCTCAGGAATTGCCAGTTGACGCGATCGTAGGCTTTATCAAGGTCAATTTTCAGAGCCAAGGACCCTCCCCGTTTCTTGGTTTTCCGAATAGAATGGAACAATTCTTTGGCCAGGAGGATATGCTCCAATGTCGTCCGGCCAGGAATGAACACACCCTGCATGGGAAGTATGAGGTCCCGAAGGATAGGCCGCAGACGTTGAACCATAACCTTGGAGAGAATCTTATAACTGACATTGTAGAGGCTGATAGGGTGGAACTGAGCCATCGTGGCAGGGTGGTCAGCCTTGGGGATTAACGTGATCAGGGTTTCGTTGATGTCGGAGGGGCAGGTTCCAGAAGTAAATGCCTCCTGCACCATGTGGAACACACTTTCGCCAATAAGATGCCAATATTTTTTGTAAAAGATCGGTTGGAAACCATCCGGGGCAGGTGCTTTGTATGAATTCATAGATTGAAGAGCACTGGTGACATCCCCTCTGGTGACGGGAGCCATTAGGGAGTGAACATCAGCCTCAGAAATGATAGCATGGCCTCGGATAGGAGGGAAAGGGGTGGAGATGTCCACAACATTGCAAAACAGCTCGTGGAAGAAGCGTAAAGCCTCAGCTTAAAGGACGGCTTGGTTAGTAATCCAAGAGCCGTCCGGGGCGCGAAGCCACTCAATCCGATTTCTTTTACGCCGCGTTATAGTCATTGCGTGGAAGAACTTGGTATTCCTATCCCCACATTGCAACCACTGGATACGAGATTTCTGGAACTAGTAAAGTTCTTCTTGCCACAGGATGTCGTTATATGCAGAGATGAGCTCGCGTTCCAGAGCCATTAGGGAGGTAGTCGGAGAAGAAGCTAAAAGCCTTTGGACACCTGCGAGCCACGCAAGGGCCCTGAGTTTACGATGAAAAATGTTGCCAAAGGTCTCCTTGTTAAACCAGAGAGCGGCTTTTGTTACGTTGGCGAGAGCAATAGAAAGGGAGGCATGGGGTGTGGACCACGCGGCCTCCAAAATGGGGAAAAACTCCGGATGGTTGATCCACGCATCTTGAAACCGGAATGGTCTGGTGGACATCGGAGGAATATGACCACCCAGCTTGAGGAGAATTCGAGCTGTCGAGTAGGAGGGCGGGATTGGGGCTCAGTAGCGTGGGCTCCGAGCGGAGGCCCAGTGGACTGCGGACGCTAGCGGGATGGGGCCTGCCCGAGGGGGCTGGGTGGTCTCTGAGGCCTCTCTTGTCGTCTTGAAGGTTTGCTAGCCTTTTTAGTAGCACTACTACTACCCACCTCAAAAGCAAACTCATGTGTCGACTCCTTCGCTCGTCCCAAGGTAGCTGCATGGTACAGAGGTTCATCCCCGAGCGTAGCCTCAGACAACACAGAGTAACGGTTAGTCGGCTGACGCAGACTAGGAGAGGTGGTGGCAGGTTGCTTGGTACGCGGGGGTCGCTTGGGTCTTTTCTCTACCACCATCCAAGAGCCTACCCCCAACGTCTCGCCTAGGTTTGTCCTGTCAGCTGGCATTTCAATATTAGGGCGTAGATCCTCTGCCATCTGCGACTCCCCGGGAGCAAGTTCCACGGGAACCTCAGGTGTCGGAGGCACAGGAGAGCAGGTGCCGGATGTGTGTCCAAACTTCCCACAGGAGAAACAGATGGTATGTAATCCCTCATACTCCACATAATGAGTTGTTCCATCGATAACCAGCTGACCGACAAGCGGTTTATCTAATTCTATTTCAATGCATATCCGAGCAAATCGACCTCGGTTGGCCAAGGTAGTGTTCTTATCGACCTTAACTGGGCGTCCAAGACCAGTAGCTAGTGCTAACAGCAAATCTTCATCATAATACTGGACAGAAACGTCTGGCAGTCGAGCCCACACAAGGGTAGTGTTCACCACAGCTGACAGAGCAGAGAAGCCCGGAAACCATTGGCGGACTGTCAAATAGTGGTCGAAGATCATCCAAGGTCCTTTTTCCATAGCAAAGTCGAAATCAGCCCCGTGATTGAACTTGACAAGGAAATAGTCATGGCCAATGTCCAATACGTCAAACCCTCCGGCAGGTTTCCACAGTTGTTCGATGTTGTCGTATAGGAGCTGGTAAGAAATGGACCTTCCCAGTAACTTCATGACAACAGATTGTCGCCATGGGGCCTCCAAAGTCGCCATATAGGCGGGGTCAACATGAAATATTGGAAATTGCTGATTCCCATCTCTGAATTCTCTGGTGACAACTCCAGTGTCAATGAGATTCATGGGGGTTCTCGCCGTAGCCTCGTAAGCAGCTTCCTTAGATCGCTCCCGAGTGAGTACCTTATCTTTCCATGACATCAGTTTCGGACCAGATGTTCCAGTGCCTAGTGGGCTAAGAATGGAGGCAAAACGTGAAGGGGGCTGGCCAGGGGGAGGGTCTGGGGGTTTATTGCGTTTGGAAGGGCGAGCGTCAGTGGACGGCAATCGGCGATCCATTATAGTCATAGGACTTATTGCTGGAGAGGTGTACAATTGAGTTTTAAGTATCTGCTGTCTGTTTCCCCTGACGTTCAGTTCATTTCTTCTAGGTCTATTACCTAATACTTCATTCATTGTATAGCTATCTTCCACTAACAAATTAAGCACACTAGCGGGCTTTCCTATTTTAGTGTTGATGCAAGTTGTACTCTATGCAATTCTAGTTTGGAAATTAGGGACTATATCTTCTTTGAATGTTAGTTCTCTACGGATACACGATGTTGGATCAAAGTTAAATGTCTCTCGAACTTGAATTGTTACCTATTTACAGACGTCATACAATGGTTTGTTGATCAGAGATCAACTCCTAAGGCTAACACTATAATCTATCTTGTCTCCTTTGTTGACTGCATCAAGAGGGAGAGAAATTTTAGAAGCTTCTAAAGCAAAAACAAAAGCGATCAGCATGTGAGAGAATGCTTGTGAACAAAAATTGGGGAGCAACTCACAAATTCTAAACTCAATAACTTATGTAGTCTTTGGCTAGATCATGGAAAATTAACTAATGCATAATGTTATCGATAGCCATGCAAAATATCAAATCAGGGGTTACAGAGGGAAAGCTTTGAGATGGATGGAATGCTTGAGATCTTCCTTACTTTGTGAATGTGAGGACTTCATCCATAACTGATGGCACTGGTACTGCACATAGGCATCAGGTTCTGGAGAACTTTGCAAAAGCTGGCAACTGCCGGCTTGCCAGGTAGAGATCTTCATGCAAGTTTGTGTATTACTAGATGCAACATGCGGGAGGGTCGGAGCTCTCTAGAATCTGGGAGATTTGTGGATAAACATGGGAGGAACATCTGTGCTATTGAAGTGGCTACGTAAGTAAATGACTCGTGCTAAGGCTCAACCTTAGTGCTGTCGGATTGCTTGTTAATTAGCTACTAATTTGTATTACCGAAGCATTGCGCAATGGCTTGGATGGATATGTCATCCTTTAATGAAACGTCAAAACAAAAGTAACAGAGACAGACAACACATGGCATGGGGACCCATTGGAGTTGTCAGCTTCCCACTTCTTGATTCCTCTCCTATCATTAAAATGGCTATCAGCATCAGGAGCTAAGAGCCTCTAGAAATACGTATTTAAGCAATTCATAGATATCTCCTTTCCCGTTCCCATGCAGCCAACCTCACAGGAAACTCCTTCCTATAATTAATCTTCACCCTTGAAAGCAGCTTAATCGGCCGTTATAACATCATGCGCAATTCAATGGCTGGGATTCTGGTGTCGTTATCATCCAAAGTTTAACAAATCGTTATAAATGAAAAAAATTTATTTATGTGCACAGTTGTTGAGGGAGATCGATTCTCGGTTCATGGGCCAAGGAGTGTCTCATTCGTACAAGTGAATATATTGTGTTGGCTAGGAACAAAAGAACATTCCTTTTAACATATTTCGCTTCAATCAATCGGCTATGGAAGTGGGTTTGCAATTACAGAGGCCGTTGAGTTGGAGAACTGTCTTTCATAGCAGAACTCGTTCAGAAGTCAAACCTTTTCTTGGGTCCTTCCCATCTATTAGAACAAACCAGTTTTTAAGTGTAAGTGCTTTTCGATTTCTACGTTTGGTATCATGTTTCACTCATTTCAGCTATGCATGTGCCATCTTGTTCCGCCTTTAAGATGTGCTTATGTTGATTGCTGCTGGTCTTTTTTTTTTTTCTTTTGTTGAATTTGCAATTCAAAGTTGCGCGCAAGTTACGCGCTGAGTATGTTCACTTCCGGTGACGTTAATTGAAGGTTTCTGCTCTCTGGCTACGTGGATTTCGTTGTCCGCAGTATGCAGTGTCATTGAATTGGCTGTTTTGCGTCGTCACAGTGATTTTAGGCCCCAACTCTAGTCGCTTGATTACTGAAAAATTAATAGGATTATGTTTTGCCGCCTGTATTCTTTTATTCCAGGATCTTTTATTTCAATTTTTTTCCTTCAGCTTACTTTCTGGCAGCATGGGCACCTAGGCAGTGAAGTGATTGCAAGTGCAGGTAGCTTTTTCTCATTAAGATGGTTTGCAGGATCAGAATTTAAAACTCTACTTGGTCATTCTTGTAATAATATCATTATTCTTTCACTCTATGCATATTCAGATTTTTCTAAGAGGAGGCAAAGAAAAAAATCAACTGCAGGAACAGATAGTTCTGCTCCAAAGGGATTCACACCAAAGACAATTGTTGGAACAAGCACCCAGAAAAAGGATTTGAATAAAGATGAAATTAAGGAAGATTCAAGTACCAAAACACCTACTGATACTGCGGATCCCTGCAAGGGAGTGCTAAATATAAGACCTGATAAGGAGCAAGAAAGTGAATTGCCTCAGGAGAACAAGGTCCATGAGGAAAAGAAAACACAGCCAGCATCTTTGATTGCCAACAAAGTGAGTGTTCCTGAAAGTGATCAAGCGGATGGAACCATTGTAAACACCAGCCAATCTGACAACATGAAGGATGACACCTTTGTAAGAAAGGGAAGTGTTGAATCAGATAAGCAAACATCGGAAGATGCTATGAACATGAAGTTGGAAATGGATAAAAAGTTAAGGAAACAAGAAATTGAGAAGCTTGCTGAAGAAAACTTCTCAAAGGAAAAGAAATTCTTTGTTTATCCTCAGGTGGTAAAACCTGATATAGATATAGAAGTGTTCCTCAATAGGAGTCTCTCTACACTGAATAAGGAGCCAGATGTCTTAATTATGTGCGCCTTCAATGATTGGAGATGGAGATCTTTTACTAGAAGACTAAATAAGACCCAACTGAATGGTGATTGGTGGTCTTGCCAGATTCATGTTCCAAAAGAAGCATATAAGATGGATTTTGTGTTCTATAATGGCCAAAACGTTTATGACAATAATGACATGAATGATTTTTGCATACCTATTGAAGGTGGAATGGATGTGTTTGCATTTGATGATTTTTTGCTTGAGGAGAAGCGTAAGGAGTTGGAGAAACTAGCAAAAGAGCAGGCGGAAAGGGAAAGAGAAGAGGAAGAGCAAAGGCAAAGAGAAGCAGAGAAGGTTGCAAGTGAAGCTGACAAAGCACAGGCGAGGATAGAAATTGAAAAGAGACGTGAAACATTACAACAGTTTATGATGAAGGCTGCACTATCAATTGATAAGGTGTGGTATATAGAGCCCAATGAGTTCAAAGGTGAGGACTTGGTCAAATTGTACTATAACAAAAGCTCAGGTCCTCTTACCAATGCTAAAGACCTTTGGATTCATGGAGGCTATAATAATTGGAGGGATGGATTATCTATTGTTGAAAAGCTTGTCAGGTCAGAAAGCATGGATGGTGATTGGTGGTATGCAAAAGGTATATATCGTATAGTAATGATATCATTACTGTGCATAGAAATTTTTTTTGGTTACATAATCCTCAAGTCTGACTTACAAATAAGGTTAAGAAAGAATCCTTGGTCAATAACAAAACTAAAAAGAGAAAGTTGGAACTAACTATTGTAGGATTCCTTCAGTAAGTAACCCTTATGTGATTATTTTGCATAATATGTATTCTTTCTAATAATAGAAGCATGGTTAAAAAGACACTTTTGGTTTTCATTTGTTGATTTGTTTTAGATAGTCAAAAGTTTTGGAACACTCCTATAGTAGTATCACAATTTGTTTCTTTTTTTTAAGGGATAAAAAAAAGAATGCTTCATGATTTTAATTTCATTTGCAGAATGTTTCATTTGTTGTTATTGCATCCTGTTTTGTGATACGATTTCTTCTCTTTTGGTGCAATAATTTTTCTGCAGTTATTGTGCCTCGTCGTGCTCTTGTCTTGGATTGGGTCTTTGCTGATGGTCCACCTCATAGTGCAATTGTTTATGATAACAATAGACGCCAAGATTTCCACGCCGTTGTCCCAAAAACTATTCCTGAAGACTTGTATTGGGTTGAGGAAGAGCACCAGGTCTACAGAAAGCTTCGGGAAGAGAGGAGATTGAGAGAGGAGGCTTTTCGTGCTAAGGTGTGTGCAGATCATGTTCCATCCAAAGCTGCTAGATCAAATTCTAGGATTAGTAACTATAAAAGAGATTCAAGTTTTTGGTGTTTTCTGAGTTTGTTTATTGATTATATTCTTGGATATTTGATGAGGCTACGGACTTGCCCCTAAAGTTGGGTATGATGTCTCTCCAGGTGCTTCTCGTGTTAATAACAAGTTGGTTATGGCTATATGTGGTTTTATTTGATAATTAATGGTGATGTACCATTTGTAAATTGATGAGTTCAATAAAACCTGGTCTTCTTTCTAAATGCTACTTCTGATATTTAAAAGTCTGAAATCCCAATTTCCGTTCATCCTTTTCTTTTTTTTACAGGTTGAAAAAACAGCACGTATGAAAGCTGAAACTAAAGAGAAAGCCTTTAAAAGATTTTTGCTATCTCAAAAACATATAGTCTACACCGAGCCTCTTGATGTTCAAGCTGGAAGTGATGTTATTGTTTTCTACAATCCTACAAGCACGATTCTGAATGGAAAACCTGAAGTTTGGTTCAGATGTTCTTTTAATCGTTGGACGCATCGCAGAGGTCCATTGCCACCACAAAAAATGGTACCTGCAGATAATGGTCCTCATGTGAAAACAACTGGTTAGCATATGGCTCTAGTTTTGTTTTCTGTTCTCCTATTTGAATTCTTAAACGTAATAATACCCTTTTTGATATTGTTGACATATTAATACTATCTATTTTGTCTTTTCACATGCTTGTATGTATAATATATTATGATAAGTTAATTTAACCTACATTACTTCTACCTAAAAAACATGAGTGTTATTTCGTTATAATATATGCATGTTATTAGATGTTTGATTCTGCAGCTTGTGAAAGTGATCTTTGAAATGGAAAAAACTTTTATGTGTTGGTTAAAATTAATTTGTTTTACAGAGCCTGAAGGAGTGTTTATGATAGCTTAAAATTAATTCAAAACTCAAATATGTGGGTAGACTAGAAAATTTAGATTATTTATTTGCCATTTTAGATTCTTAGGACCCAGATGATCCAATTTGTTTGAGAAAATATTGTTGATCTTTGACAAGTTATGGGAAGTCTGCCCAGTTTTGAACATACATAATGCAATGATATTGTGGGGGAATTTATAATTGTGAACCTTTATAGTTCTATGCAAGCATATGCTCTGTATTATTATGTTAGATATGGTACTTTGTTTTTACATATTTACCTTATTTAGGTTTTCACTTCTATAAATGCTTATGTTATATTTTTCAGTTTATAGTTCACTTGATTTTTGCTACTTCGCTAATAGTTCTTGTTTATGGTGCACTTAAATTGCAAAATTAGACAGCTCACAACATGTGTTTTTCTAAATGTCATACCTAATCGTACGTCCCAAAGTTGCAAGTCAATTTGATGTCAAACCATATTAATTGTGGTCTCTTGCACAGTGTCTTACTATATTAAGAAACATGTTATTTGGTATGCTTAGATTAGTCAGTGGAAAATGTTTATGCAGTCAAGGTCCCACTGGATGTCTACATGTTGGATTTTGTATTCTCGGAGAGGGAAGACGGTGGAATCTTTGACAACAAAGATGGTATGGATTATCACGTACCTGTATTTGAAGGGATTGTGAGAGAGCCACCTATACACATTGTTCATATTGCTGTTGAAATGGCCCCAATAGCAAAGGTAGCACATTTAGACCAGATGTTCGTTTGCCTCAAATTTTTTATATCATTCCTAACTATTGAGCACTTAACACATTTTATACAAAACACCACTAGCACACATTTTATACAAAAGCCCACTAGCTCAAAGTTTGTAGATGTAGTATATTCCACCTCCTTTTGCTGAAAGTGGAATCTAATATTGAACTAGGATGGAAATAATATTGTTTGAGTTTAGATACTCTAGGTTACCAAGGCTTTCATTATGTCAAAGGATTATTTAGTCCAAAAGGTTAAACAATTAGATGAAACTCAAGAATGAACTAAATATTATTTGTAAAAATTTTAGTATCATGCGAGTAAAGGTTATTTACTATTGTGGTGCCGACCATTAGAGTGTCAGATGCTCTATCTTTTTTAATGTTTCTAATGTACAATATTACATGGTAAGAGTGAACAAAAAGGAGAGAGAAGATAACTGGAGGAGAAGAAAAGAGAGCAAGAAGGAATGGAAACTTACAGAGAAATGGGGAGATATAGGGATGAGGTAATAATATTATGATTTTTGATGGTAAAGAGTGTTTATAAGTGGTACAACATATCTCTATCTTATAGTGATGCCTTGGTTGAAGACTAAACTAATGAAATTATTAGTACTTTGAGACGTAACTAGTTTTTGAAATAAATGTTTAGCCTAAACTTTATATTTAATACTTACCTCTTAGGGATTTAGCCAAAGCTTTTTCCTAATTATTATTATTATCGTATTATTTAGTTTGTTACTTATTTCATATTTTCTTTATTAATTTTTTTTTTTTTAGTGGATAATTCAAAAACAATCTCTTTACTAGTTAGGGTTAAGGATGTTAAGTGTTTAACTATCTTGCAACACCAAGGAGCTAGAATATAGCAAAGCCTTATAAGACATGGGCAATCTTCCATCTGACTTTTGGAGTAGAGTTAGGCTAAGTTTAATCAAATATAAAAATTTCAATCAAGCATTGTAGTGTTTGCATGAGAATAAAAAGACAGGCTAACAATTTCATATTATTCATATTCCAAATTAGCGTAAATACAAGTAGTAGAAAGTTCTAACTTATATAAAAGGTAACTTATATTGTTTTTATATTGTTAGATGCTATGGAAAAGTTGTTTGGTTGTACTTTTAAAGGAGTAAAGAAACGGACCCTTTATGTTCTTTAATACTTTTTATTGTATTTTCTTGAATATGCATTCTTCCTACCTCTATAAGAGATCAATTGTGATGTAGTATGAACAAAGGACTTGCTGACAATGTGATAAAAAATGTATAAATTGTAAACTTTAGAGATTGCTGAAAACTTTTAGTGTTATGGGATATAGGATTGTAAAGGTGTAATTTATGAAATAAATAATTAATAAAATGATATAATTAGAATTCCTCTTGTGATTTGTATCACACTTAAGATTCGAAAGAGACAAAATTATTGGAATCACACTAACAGATATCTAGAAAATATTTATGAAGTTTATGAATCTCATTTTGTAATATATCATTTTGCCTAACTTGACAAGAGTTTTTCTCTAGTTGTCTCTCAACGACACCCTAACTTTAGGTTCACGCTTACATTCTTCAAGATCTTGTGCCTCTACAATATTTTTTGGAGAAAATATAATGAATTAGGCCTTAAAGGCAATCAAGAGTTATATACAAACTACAAACAGTTAGAAATAAGCTACATAGAGCATTACTAACTTGTTAAGATTTAGCTATAACAAGACTAAACAACCACCTCTCAGGGCAAGTATAAGGTGGAGCACCAAGCCACCTCAAAATTGTAGTCACGATCTGTCTTATTATTTATGAGCTGCTTCCCAGCATGGTTTAGCCTTTGGTGCACATGGGAGCTTCTGCAACCCTTCCCTTGATCCGATTAATGGTCTTAGTCGGCTCAATGTCAATTCCAATTTCCTTAACAATGAGAGTCTTCACGTTAATTTTATTTAGAGATGGATCTATAATGAAAGTACATGGCTTCTTCCCCACATGAACATCGAGAACACAAGTAATCACAAGCATTAACTTGTCATTATTTATGAATTTTATTTGTATATCCACCAACTACAAAAGGTATCACTCAACCCTTGACATATTGAGACTACAAATACAGCTCCACTTTTAATGCTAATTGATAAGCATTTATAAGAATGTAAATCCTTTGCACTATAAGTTCTTTCCAAATTTCTGCCGTTAAACTATTCAATGAGATATGAGTTATCTTTAAGAGTCCATTCCATCACATTGAGTGGAACGGTCATCAAACTTCCTCGTATACTTTGTAATAGTCATAGCTCAATTGCGAAACATAGTAAGTTGATCTTGAAGGTCATCTTGGTAATATGAAGGCAATTATTTGGCCCTTAGTTTTAGCTTCATCTCTTCCCAATCAATAGTTAGTGGCTGTCCTGTTTTGTGCAATCTATCATCCACTATTCTCCACCAAATTTTTGCATATTCAATAAGTTTTATCTCTGCAAGTCAAGCCTTTCAATTGTCTAACATTTGAAACAATCAAAATAATCATCCTTGCCAACCATCCAATCTAAAAATAGATGCGGATCCATCTTTCCTATCAAATACTTCAATAAGTGCTTTCTTAGTTATGTCACCAACCATGTTAGGTCATTTAATTCCTTTTTATCTCAGGTTCTGCATAAGTATGCACCAGTCTGTGTCTGAGATAATGTGAATATATCAGCTTGTAAGTGAAGTTGGTCTTAAAGCTTCAATACTAGTACAGTTGTGTAATAATCAAGTTACTCTTTATATTGCTTCTAATCATATGTTTTATGAACAAACTAATACATTGAAATTGATTGTCATTTCGTTCGTGAAAAGGTGCAACAAATCTTGTTCTCCACAAGATACGTAAAAAGTGGATAGGATTGTTAGTTTTGACCAGGCCATGCATGGCACAAAGTCAACAGGACAGGTCTAGGTTGACCAAGTTTTGAGTTGGATTCAAGTCTAGGCTGCCGACCCAGCCAATCCTGAAATGTCTGATCCAAAAATGCCTAAATGTCATTTTGGTTAGTTATACCAAAACGACATCATTTCTGCAGTAGTTTTCGATTCGGCCCATTGTCATAAAACTGAAAAATAAGTGGGAAATATTTTCACAAAGCCTATAAATGGTGCTTGAGTCAATTATATTTATAACAAGCCGGGCCTGATTTATATCTACACTCTAGCTTGGGGGAAGAGTTGCGAAATGCATCTATTAAATAGGCTTAATTATAGGGATCCTAATTAGTATACCTTCAATTTGCATATATATATGTATCATTATTTATAAATAATTCATCTAAATTTTTTTTCTCGCTTGATTTTGTATGTGGAAGAATTCTTCTAGAAAAGAAGCTTTACACTTTAAAAGATCAGTTCAGTCTCATTTCTTAAAGGTTGAAAACAAACCCTAAACTAGCAAAGACAAATTAAAATAGAAATACTTAATTTCTATTAAGGAAAATTGAACTAATTATATTTTGCATCAAATTGCATCATGAACAAGAAGTTGCAAGTTGCATTCTGTGCATCTTTTCTTGTCACCTATTAAGTCGTGACAAGTCCACCAGACATAATTCTTACTTTCAGATTCCTTTCTTGTGAAAATGGTGAATAGGTTGGTGGCCTTGGTGATGTGGTTACCAGTCTTTCCCGTGCTGTGCAAGACCTTAATCACAGTGTGGACATCATTCTTCCCAAGTATGACTGTTTGAACCATAACCATGTAAGCATGACTTCTCTTCAGATTATTCAGCTTAATCTTTATGCTATTCTCATTAATTTTGCACATAATTCTTATCTTTAAAAAGTAATTTTTATCTAATAGAAGTTGCCAACTATAACACTTTGTGATTAAAATCTTTTACGGTTGTTTGAGATGAAAAGTGTTTAGGTTGTTCACTTGACATTCCACACCATTTTTTCCATGTACAATACCACATGCTTGCTCGGGTATGGTTGTGTTTCTGAAGAAATATTCATATCATGCAATTTGTTGTTTCATGAGCGTCATAGATATCCGGTTAGGAAATTCCATTTGATCTATACCAACAGGAACTTCTTAACTGAAATTTAATTTTCATGATAAGGATGCTAAAAAATTATGGTGTGTTATTGTCAAGATAGAGTTTTTGAAAATTCTCTGAAAGCATCGTATATTGAATACCACTCTTAACTGGAACATGATTTGGCTTAGGTAAAGGATATGCAGTTCCAGAGAAGCTATTCATGGGGTGGAACTGAAATTAAAGTATGGTCTGGGAAGGTGGAAGGCCTTTCTGTCTACTTTTTGGAGCCTCAGAATGGGTAAATTCTTTATTTAGATGCAGTGTGAAAAGTTATGCACATACTGTGAATGTATGTTTATGTGCTTCCATTTATGAGATAAATTTGCTGTCATTTTCTGTTGATTCTCTGTCTCTTTCACTCTCTGTTCTTATGGACTTGCATTCCATACTAAGCTTAATTCTCTCTGGTAGCGATTTAGTGACTTTTGGGCCTGTACTGGAACTTGCTGCTTTATTGGGGATGCTAATGTTGAAAAAGATCAAAACATGACAATTGCTTGGTACTTGTATTCATCTTCTTCAAGAAAAAGTCACATCGTTTCTTTAAGGCATTGCATTATCCAATTCAAGGTAGTGGTAATGAAATTGAAGGGACCAAGAGCTATGGCATTGAACAGTAGAAGCATGGATTTTCCACATTGCGATATCGTTGCTATGGATCCATTATTTTACTCTATGTAATTTCTTTCTGACTCTAAACATGCTGAAGAAATTATCAGCATCACTCCTTCCGATTTTTAAATTTTTATAATATCTTCTTTCTGTGACAAAAAAAAACTCATTTTGGTTTGAGCTCAATCTCTTGCTTCAATTTTTACAACTAACACACTTTTTAAAATAACAATTTCAACTATTTTGGCTAAGAACCTACTCATGGCATCTAGTTAATGAAAAGAAAGCTCACAGATAACCTCCTATTCTATGTGTATGTCTGCCCCTGTGCTGTGCATCATTGTTATATGCCACCAATTTTAGTTAGTGCAAATGGCAAGTCTGAGGGATCTCCTACTGCATTTCATTTTGCAGAATGTTTTGGAAAAGATGCATATACGGATGCCAAAATGATGGGGAGAGGTTTGGTTTCTTCTGCCATGCGGCTCTTGAGTTTTTACTCCAGAGTGGATTTCACCCGGTAAAGTTCCACTAGCTACTGGTAAATAAGATTGATTTGTCACATGATATTCACTGGCATTTCAATGATGAAAGAAATATGGGAAGACAATAATTGTTGTAGCAGTATAGGGTCATAGTAACTCAATATTTTAATTTTCTCACCAAAGTTATTGCTTTAGGAATGTTGCATTTTTCTCTTCTTTAAGATAACTACTTATGCCATGGCAGTATCTACCATAATATCTTAGGGCAAATAAGTAATTTAGGCATATAGAACATATAAGAAATCAGGGAAGGAGATGCAACAATTGCTGGTTAGGAAGCTCTAGTAAGTCTACAAATAGGTCAGTATTCACTATTTTCTGTCTAAACCTGCAAATTAGAATTTGAAATTGATTGTTCTTGATCTATGCTAATGGCTGCTTCATAATTGCAGGATATCATTCATTGCCATGATTGGTCTAGTGCACCAGTTTCATGGTTATTTAAGGATCATTATATGCACTATGGTCTTAGTAAAGCTCGAGTGGTCTTCACTATTCATAACCTTGAATTTGGGGCAAGCAATATTGGAAAAGCTATGGCATACGCTGACAAGGCTACAACTGTGAGTTAATGCATCATATTTGTTTTCACTTTTCAATCAAATTGCTTAGAGAAAAATAATAAATTCAAGAACTTGAATTTGCATATGATACATAAGAGGGTTTGCAAAACCATTGTCCTCTGTTTTCATTCTTTTTCTCTAATATATATCTTAAGATGGGGTATTTGTGAGATACGATCACTTTTCTCTTTCCTATTTTATGCTGTTGAATTTACAGGTCTCCCCCACATATTCAAGGGAGGTTGCTGGAAATCCTGTAGTTGCTCCTTATCTCCACAAGTTCCATGGCATACTTAACGGAATAGATCCTGATATATGGGATCCGTATAATGACAATTTCATTCCTGTAAGTATCTGATATTTTCTGGCATGACTAAGTTTCTTGTTTTTCATTGTTACTTATTGTTCCTTCCATGCTTTTTAGTTGATGAATTGCCATTTTTGACTTAGTTATGGTGGTGTCATCTTAAAGAAATATTGTTCCTTCCATGCTTTTTAGTTGATGAATTACCATTTTTGACTTAGTTATGATGGTGACATCTTAAAGAAAGATCATATTTTCAAAAAATGTCTCAACTTCATAATCATGCATGGTAGCGTGATCCTGACTGCCTTCCTAGCTTTATCAACCGCAATTAGAAATTTATTCTCCATTCAGAGCTATAGGCCTTCCCAAATTTACCCTTATTATTTATGTTTAAAATATGACTATATACAACTAAATGCATCCCTTTTCCCTTTGTCTTATTGTAATATTTCCCACAAAGATCACATCTGGAGATTCTTCAGTTTACATGGTGCACTTGTGGTTATTTGATTTGTTGCATGTTATCCAGGTACCTTATACATATGAGAATATTGTTGAAGGAAAAAGAGCTGCAAAGGCGGCATTACAGAAAAGGCTTGGTTTAAAGCAGGCTGATATGCCCTTATTAGGAATCATTACTCGGTTGACGCATCAGAAGGGAATTCATCTCATTAAGCATGCTATTGGGCGCATTTTAGATCGTAACGGACAGGTTATATTTCTCTTCTATATTTACCACTTTTGGTATGCTCTCATTTTTACCACTTTTGGTATGCTCTCATTTTTACCACTTTTGGTATGCTCTCATTGTTCTCTATTTATTGACATGTAGAACATCAAAGTCAATTAAATCTTATATCTGTCAGCCCTTCCCAAATTTGGCCAAGTGCATGACAACATTGTGGTTTCTGTGAAAATGTTGATTCATCTAACAATACTCTTTGCTGTTGTGAATTTAGTTAATATTATTAACTTCATGGTCGTGTATCACATATAGGACAGTTCATCCTTCAGCTACTTTTGAGTTTCAATAGCCATGGTTTCTTAGTCTTAAAGTTTCATCACAGCATGCATGCGAGAGCAAAGCATCTAGCAGCTTATTTAGCAGCTGATAATATACTTTGTCATAGCCCATTCCTTCTACTTCTTTTATCTTTCTAAATTTGTTTATAGATGTAATGTCTTCACAATTAAGCCTTGGAAATTATTATACAAAAAGGGAAATCCACAACAAGAGCCAAAGTTCATGGTTTTTCTTGTCATATCTAATTTGATTAATTAATTTGCAGGTTGTATTGTTGGGTTCAGCTCCAGATCCACGTATTCAAAATGATTTTGTGAATTTGTCCAACCAACTGCATTCTGGTAATTGGGATCGTGCTCGCCTCTGTTTGACATATGATGAGCCACTTTCACACTTGGTATGTTCCCTAGAAATATTAAAATTGAAATTCTGGTCTGTTGATGCTACCTTTTTCTCTTGTCATTTGACCTAGCTGATGTTGAATTCTCTCACTCTCTTTTGCCTGCTTTCCCTCTTCTATTTTCCTTTTTTTTTCCTTGTAGATATATGCCGGTGCTGATTTCATTCTAGTCCCCTCAATTTTTGAGCCTTGTGGTCTGACCCAACTCACAGCTATGAGATATGGTTCGATACCTGTGGTTCGAAAAACTGGAGGTGTGTTTGCATAGTGCTGCTGATCTACCCTTACAACTTCACATTCTATTAACATTTGCAGTATTCTTTGCAGTATATTCATTGACTTTGACTGCTTGCTTGGAGTTTCTATTATTTTTTAAACCGTAAATTGTCTTTTACATCGCTTCTATTATTCCAGATTACAAACTTGATGCTTATATCAGACATGTATTTCATTTTCCCTATGCATAGTTCTTGATTGTTACTTCAAAATTTTGGGATATTTCACGTTATTCTAGTCAAAGAACTTAATGTACATATTCTTTAAAGGAGAACTAAAACTTTATATGTCAATCTGCTAGTATAGAACCATAAAAATGTTTGAGACGTTGCATTATTATGCTATGTATCTTATATGCGAATGTCTACTTGATGTAAGAAAGTTTCTTAGATCTTTGTTATTCTTACTCAAATGTAGCATTTGTTGCATCCACCCAACCAAAATTAGCATCTGATTCATATTGCTCTTCACTAGTCTAATGATGCAAGTATATTTGGGTACCTTTTTGGTCAGTAAGGGAACATTTGAATGTTCATTTTCGTGCTACTCTTCTGTAGGCCTTTATGACACAGTGTTTGATGTTGACCACGATAAAGAGAGAGCAGAAGCACAAGGGCTTGAACCAAATGGGTTTAGCTTTGATGGTGCTGATGCTGCTGGTGTTGATTATGCTCTAAACAGGTAAGTCAACTCTTAATAGTTAAAGCAGGTTAATGCATGAGGTTTCAGGTGTTACCCACGTCCAATCTTCCCCACCCATCTCCAAGAAGAAATGCAAAATCCCCATCAACTACCTTGACTAGTAATTGAGGACTGGTAACAAGTTGGTTCTACTTGTTAGGGACATTTTCTTTGTATCATAATTTTCTATGCAATAACTTCATATATGTTTGAGGAAGGATAAGTATCAATTCTTGCATGTACCTGCTTCCTCTGAAACCTAAGGCATAGTACTTTTAAGTCCACATAAGGTGCGACTTCCTAGTTCTTCGATGACCTGCATGACCTTATGTCCACATCCTTTTGTCTTTGGTGTTACACTCAACGGTCATTTCCATTAAAAATTTCAGGGCAATTGCTACTTGGTATGAAGCTCGAGATTGGTTTTACTCATTGTGTCGAAGAGTAATGCAGCAGGACTGGTCTTGGAACAGGCCTGCTCTTGATTATGTGGAGCTTTACCATGCAGCACGCAAGTGAACTAAAGGAAGCTAGTTAGGATGAGACAGCAATATGCAGTTCAATCCCATCCACGCTGCCTTGTACAGTTTTAGAAGTAGTACTTTCTTGTATACCCTTGTTCAGTCTATACCTCAATTCCTTGCACCTAAACTGCCTCAGCACAAATATTAGGTGACATCAATATTATATTCCAGTTTTGCGCAGCATAATGAATAGGCTAGGTGCCAGATAGTTTGTTGTATCATTTGATCTGTAATCGAAGAAATAAAGAATGGAAAAGGCAGAAAAGAAATATAACAGTGGTTGTGATGGCGCCGCATTTGTTTTCAGCATTAATAATTGTCAACCTACCACGAGAGCAGATTGGATTGTCACTGTTTTTAAGTCAAGTTGGAGTGACATGATTGGCCTCAACCGGTTTTTGGGTTAGCATATATTTTGATTGCATTCAAAGGGTTTTTTTTTTCATTTTCCCTAGTTTCCAGATTATAAGTTTCCATGCCTCTTGTTTGTATGGCATCACCACTCCTGTGTCTTTCTTGTGTGTATGGAGATGCACGTCACCGATGGTTACAAACAATTCTTTGCAAGTTCGTAGTTGAAACTAGAACCTGCTTATCAGAGGCTTCATCTTCTTGTTGGCAATCAAGCGTCCAAAATGATGGTATTGTGACTTACGAGTGTATGTTTTAAAGTTGAAACAAAGAGAATGTCTGTTCTTTTAATGAGTTAGGATTCTATCTTTATATTGGATGTTTTTGTTGCATTATGAGCATTTATATTATAAATTCTTTATTTCTTTGAATGGCAAAATGTCATGCCAATATAAATATAAGCTAGCTTATTTATCATTATGCTTTTTGTAAGTGTGTTTTTTACTTTTGTCACTTTCTTTATATACCCTTTTTCACTTTTACCAAAATATAACACTCTAATTTCTTTTTTATAATTAATATACATATGCAAGTACTTTACATCATAGCTTAACTAGATCAATATCAAATACTTAACTACAAAAAGTAATAATGTAAAAACGAATCGAACTAGTTGGTTCAATCAGGTTAAGTACGGACTGAATTGATTTTTGGTTCAGTTTTTACTTTAAAAAAAGCCAGCTGATTTATTGATTCTCATCTTTCTATATTGATCTAACTCTAAATTAGTATAGAAAGATGAGAGCTTTATGTGACTAGCACTTGAGAAATCAATACATTGTAGTGAAAACTGATTTGGAACCAAGATTGAGCAAATGTGTAGCTAAGTTTGGCACAAAAAATTAGAACAAAAACTCCAAGTAGCCAAATCAATGAAAGATGGGTTCATTTCAAAGCTAGAGCTCTAATGAGCTGTATGTTAAAATATATGGAAGCAAAACAATAGAAAGATGGTAAAGAGTAGCAACTACACGAGAAGAAAAGGAAAGGAGGTTTGAGTGGTTATCAGAGATGTGATTTATAGACTTAAAAAGAACAATTCATCGGTGAAATTATTTTGCAAATATCATAAAAAATTAGACAATAAATTAAAATTGAAACATTGGAATCTTCTCTTAGAAAAAAGTTGACGGGACACGTAAGGTAGGGAATACAGAGAGATGGGTAATAGTTTTTATCTTTTTATCACCTTCTTATATTTTATTTATTTTTTTATAAATATTTGTCTTCTAGACTTAAAGTAAAAATATATAAATATCCTGAGTAAATTTTTTATTTTTAATTAAAAGATCCTTCCTCATATATTTTAATTAAAAAACAATTTCAATTACACGCTATATAAACAATAATAGACTAATAAAAT
>JANKYF010000002.1:57472196-57482440 GCA_029829435.1 Erythroxylum hondense | reverse complement strand
TAGAAAGAACATAATATTAACAAAAAGATATTAAAAATGAATCATAATTACTATGTTTATTTAAAATAATATAATACTTATGTATCCCACCATTACACATGTCAAACACATGTCAAACGAGTAACAACAGATAATATTTTAGGTTGGATTAATTCTTTTACCCATGTATGGTATTTGTTCATCGGTCGGAACATGTGCATTAATATGTGTACCATCTATTGCTCCTATACAATCATAAAAATTAAAAAATATATTAAAATAAAATTTAATCATAAGGACGTAATTAAAATAGTATTTAAATATATGAATGTACCTAAAAATATCTAAAGAATTTTGAATTATGTTGAATCTCAAGAGGTGTATTAGTAAAAGATGGTAGAGTAATGACTCTTTTTGCAAGACGATTAACTACATATAAGACCTTTCGAAAGTACTTCGAAATTGTCCAGGTCGAATGTTAAACGCATTACACATTGACTCTATTTGTCTCACTATGCCCAATAATCATCAAGAAAATTACTACTTGTTCCTCCACAATTAAATGATTTGTTGCCTTTAAGCCTCATAAACTCTTCAACTCATCACATAAACTCAAGAACATTGTCTTTCTCATTCTTTAATTTTCATAAATCCTTGTAGGATTTCCATTCAAAAGTTCTAATATCCAATCATGACCTTGTAGATCAAAAGTTCTACATAGTTGCTTTTGTAAATGAAAATATTTATTCTCTCCTGCGGCTACAGAAATAATGATTACCTTTTTCAGTTCATCATCAGAATCTGATTTGAAATCTGATAAGAAATCCATGTATCTACAATGTCATCATTAAATAATTAATAAAATATTCAATCAAGTATATTTAATCAAATATAGAAAAATATTCATACAAAATATAAACTTAAAATTAAATCAACTATTCATACAAAGCACAAACTAAAAATGTTCAAAATAAAGAATAGTGCTTAATAAAAAAGAGTCAAAGCAATAAAAATTTGATATGCAATAACATAAAAATATAACTAAAGCGACATAATCTAATCCAACTTCCTTGTTTGTGTCATCTTCAAAAAAATATCCCTGTAAAGTGGAGAATCATGTAAAGCCTTCACAGTTTTTCCATATTGCATACCGTTAACACCCAATTCAACTAAAGAATTCAGACTTTCTATCATTATGTTAGACTTTTAAGATTTATTCTCTGGAGTGGATGATGTTTCCCTCAATTTTTTCCCAAGTAAATCATTCTTCCTTTTTGATTGTTCACTAAATATAAGTAAGACTTCTTCTACATTATTAGAATGTGTCTTCTATGCCTTTTTGTTCTTAGGAGACTTCTTTCTCGAAGACAGAGAACTTTTATCTTGATCTTCTTTTCCATTATACGAGTAATCTTCATCAATATCATTTCTATGTTCCTCTTCTATACTATTCAATGGAGATTTAGTTGATGAAAGTGTATGCACACCAGTTGCAGTAGTATCTCCAAAAATGTGACACAAGTTTAAAAATTCCTTTCATTCTTTTTCCTTGAATCTGTGAGCCATTTTATGCACCTATAATGATGAAAAAAGATAAATAAGAATCAATATTATATAATATGATATACTAACAAAACAAAAGACATATTTTACCTTAAATAGATTTTCCCAACATTTATTTGTAGCATTAACTTTACCAGTAAAAAAGTTGTAACCGATTCCTGTTTCTTTGAGTAAGTTCTTAAAATTCTTCAATCTGGCCCTTAGTCCATTATATTTATTCTTCAGTTAAATATCAGTATACTCCTTATTAAACTTTGTTTGAAGCCCTACTTTAATATTCTTCCAACCATATTTCAAAAAGGTAGTTGTCATTCGATTTCCCTTCTTCACTTCTTCAACCATCAAGGAGATTAAATACATCTCTATAGTTCATTTCATACCCCATCTTTTTCATTTACTTCCATATAATCATTGTAATAATTCATATTGTTCAAGCCTTTCATAACTAAATGTAATAACATATAAGTGATATCAATAACAATAATATTTACAAAGTATTAAAGGCTAAATATAGTTTAAAATAAACATGTGACAATGCATTGTTCTCCACACTAAAAAAATATCGGTTCTCTACATTAACAAAAGCTATTACGTGAAGACAATAAAGTCATGTGGCAGAGTAAGTTCACTTCTGTAATAATATAAAGACACGTGAAGACAAGAGGACAAAAATAGGCCTCAAACTCACGTACAATTGCAAAAACCAAAGGTTCTCCACACTAGCAAGAGCTATTACATGAAGACATCTAGAGTAAGATCACATCCTAACACGTGAAAACAAGAGGACAAGAATAGGCTTCAAACTCACGTACAAATGCAAAAAACAACGGTCCTCCATGCTAACAAGAGCTATTACGTGAAGACATGCAGAGTAAGTTCACTTTTGTAATAAACTCACGTACAAATGCAAAAACCAACGGTTCTCCATACTAACAAGATCTATTATGTGAAGACATGCAAAGTAAGTTCACATCTTAATACGTGAAGACAAGAGGACAAGAGGACAAGAGGACAAGAATAGGCTTCAAACTCACGTACAAATGCAAAAACCAATCGGTTCTCCACACTAACAAGAGCTATTACGTGAAGACATGCAATATTCGTATTACAACATTCCTTCCACCTTAAACAAAACCACTCCAAAATCCATAACTCATCAGTCTAACTGATATATATTTTGTGTATCTAGACCCACCAAAAGAAACCCAAGCTATTAAATTGTTGAAACGAATTCCTTGAACCCTCTAATCTTTTCTTGTAGGTTAATGTTCCCAAGTGAATAAGAATAAAATTTTTATTACAGAACAACAAAGTTCAGGATTTTGGAGTCTTAAGATGAGATGACGACAACGATGGTGATCATGATGATGGTGTAAATGATGAAGCAGAGTGTTACTATTAAGTATAATTTTTGTTTGGGCAGTAACACAGTATAATATTGTAATTGTTTTTGCTACTGCAAGTTGGAATTGCATAGAGCATCTTGGCTGTAACAAATTAACACTGTTTCACAACCACACCGCCAAAATAGAGCATGCAATACAAGGTCATCTAATCACCTACACAACAGTAGAAAGCCATATCCACATACCAAAAGAGAAAAGGAAAAGAACAAATACGGATAATATTAATACTTGAAATTTGAGATATAAAAAGTGTATAATGCAGACAATGAGGAAAAGTGGTCGATGGAATGTGAGGTTTGACTTGTAAGGAAATGTACTACAGATGTTCTTTTGAAGTTGAAATTTGCAGCTACAAAGTTCATGTTCTTTTTGTTTGAGTTGCACTTAGATGATATATATGACTTAGTAGTGAACACTATAAGATGTCTAATGTGTACTAGGTTGCGAGTGTGGACACGAGTGCAGATACAAATTTATTTGCAGAAGGAAATAGTAGACAACTAAAACACAAGAATTTTAACAGTATCTGTTGCATAAAAGGCATATTATGTAAATAAAAGGCTACACGCAACACTTATCATGAAAAACTCAACACGCCATGCAACAGATACTATTGAACTTAGAAAAAGCACAAATGGGAAATAATAGTTCCCAGTTCGAAAGTCCATGCAAATTGAGGGTGTGAGTATGGAATGGGGATGAATGCGAGAGGGAAGGTAGGAAGAGCAAAGAGAGGTAGAGGCGTACAAAAAAAACTGGATCTTCATTACCGTTGAGGCTCACCCAACAACAACGCTACCGACCCTCCTCCATCTCCTTTTGTCCGACCACTGTTAGAAACAGAGGTAGCTCCGACCTACTGTAATGAAAACACACACAAGCAAAGCCACTAGAGAAATCGTAGAAACTATTAATAACAAGTAATGCTATAGTAACATGCATGGTACTGTAGCATATCTAAAAAAGAGTCATTTTCATTCCTTCGTGCTGTATTTTGTAAAGACGACATTCTTTTAAAGGCCAAAAACGTAAGTAATGTCACAAATACGTGAATAAATCACATAAACAAATAAAACGAATAGTAAGCAGATAGGAAAGCACACACAGATACCAAATACGTGGAAAAATCATAGAAACAGAATAATAGAACACAAACCTAGAGCAATCGCCAGAAAAATCAAAACAAGGCCCTGAAGATGAAGATGTTGAAGTCAGTGCAAAGAGAAAAAAACTGTTTTAGAATGTAGGAAAACCTGTTGTGAAATATTAGGGAAACATATTTTTTTTGTTTTTGTGAAATAGTAGTTGTTTTTTTTAAAGCACCATAATACAACAATAACGAACCAAATGTGTTTTAATAGAAATTTTCATTTTTAATAAAAATCACAACCGGGAACGAAAAAAAGAATGAAAACGAACACCCCCTTCATTAACACTTTAACGAAGGCATAATGTCAGTGGTAGAGTTTTGATTTATACATTTATAATGATATTACAAGCGCTTTATGATGCCCTCGAGACCAAGATATTGTTATACAATTATTACAATTCTACTCAATGCAAGTGGTCATTATATCTATTAAATTTTGAGTTTTGTGTAGAAGTACATAATGGTCAGTCATTTTATTTAATACAGATTTGCAGAAAGAAGTAAAAATATATAGCTGTAAACTGTTTCCAAGTGTGTTTAGCACAATAATGTAAAATATAACATATTAAAGAAAAAGGGACGGGGTACCGCATCTGGATGTACCGTGTAGAGGAGAAAAGGAGACATTAGCTTGCGAAAGAGGCAATCCAAAGCCCAATCACCCGATTATCTGCACGCAGTTTTAGCGACTAATTTGGGTTTCTTGTTGGGATCAAATTTAAACTTAACCAACAAATCAATATGATATTTAGGTACGATTTGGCACCTCTCTCTCTCTCTCTCTCTCTCTCTCTCTCTGATACTGACCAATTTCTTCAATTCCATCAATCCAAAATCTCTCTCTCTATCTTAATCAATTCCTTCTCCCTGTTGGGTACGCGAAAGAAGTTATCACCTTTTCACACGTAATTGCCTTGTCTTTGTTGATTGATTCATGGGTTTTTCTCTTATTTCGTCTATTTTATTAATTAGTGTGAAGAGGGCGAGGGTTAGGGTTGTGGGTTCTAATGTTTAGTTGTTTGAAATTTGCAGATAGTCTTAATCCAAGTTCCAGACCCACCATGGCCAAAAGTTCCTTCAAGTTTGAACATCCCTTGGGTTTGTATCGTTAATGCTTCTCACGGATTGTGTTATCATCTATTTTGATTTTATCCGTTTTTCGTTTGTGTTGAATTTCGGGGTACACATATGGCTTGATTAGTCTGCTTCGGTTTGATAATTTGTGTTAGTGTGTGTTTTATTTTATTTTTTTGGTGAGTCTAGAAAACCTTAAGTCGGACCTATTTCGATTGCATATGAGCTATAATTGGTATGTTTTGAAACATTATATTCTGAAAGCTTCTTACCAGGGTTATTGGAAGGTCGGGATTGTTTGCTTTGTAATTGTGATTTGTTTGTCTTGTTGATTTGAGTTTGTGTGGTGGGTTTGGCCTTTTTAGTTATCGTTTTGTTTTAGAATTTTTAAGACTGATCACATTCGTGGGACCTTTTTCCTTTTCTTCTTATTTTTTCTTT
Organism: Erythroxylum hondense; assembly: GCA_029829435.1. Lineage (NCBI taxonomy): Eukaryota > Viridiplantae > Streptophyta > Magnoliopsida > Malpighiales > Erythroxylaceae > Erythroxylum > Erythroxylum hondense. The sequence goes on along the minus strand of JANKYF010000002.1, from coordinate 57,476,827 downwards.
GATTGTTTTCTCCCCTTTATTTTGGGGGTGGGAATAGTTATCTAATTCACTCGTGTTTAGATTTAGAAGCTTCACAATTTTTCATAAGATCGATTTGTGTCAAGCTATTTTTTCTGCTGCCTCTTTCTCATTTTGTCACATTAGAAAAGGATTTATTTTCTTTTGATTGTATGGAGAATGGATTGTGTATCTTGCCCTTTGATTGCTAGAAGTTTTGATGGATTATACACTACTTTTAGCTTTTCTGTTTTTAAATTTTGGGCTTTTACTATTCAGAGAGGAGACAAGCAGAAGCTGCACGCATCAGGGAAAAGTATTCTGATAGAGTACCTGTAGGAACTCTTCTGTTTCTTGTTTTTTTTTTCTTGGACCACTTATATGTTATTCTTGTTCTCTTACTCTGCATGTAATGCAGGTCATTGTGGAAAAAGCTGAAAAGAGTGATGTTCCAGACATTGATAAGAAGAAGTTAGTTGAACCATCTCTTGATGTTCTATTTAGTTTCATAAACATTTATGCGTCAAGCTGCATGACAAACTCACTGTTCCAGTCTGTTTAATCCAGTATAAAATTTTCTTTATATCTTCCAGTGATGGCTTATAACTGGCTTTGCTTATTTTAATAATCAACCTTATGGTGTTGCCAATTGCTATAGTCAACATGTTTTGGTGTTATGATATAGTTGGCTTGGTTTGTGAAATGAATCAACATGTGTTGGCGTTATGATATAATTGGCTTGGTTTGTGAAATGAGTGTAAAATTGCTTATCTACTATTGTAGGATTTCTACTGTAATGGTTCATGATAACGTTTGCCAATACTTCATTTGAAACCATTCATTAGTAACTTGAGCAATGGGCTGGTGGGTGGGGATGAAGCTTATAATATCTTCTGGATGTGCTTGTTTTATGAGCCTGATTGACCTATTCAATTTTTGGCTATACAATTGCACGAGGACTTTAAGTCATGGCATCATATCTTTGAAAATCAGTCTCTTTAGAAATCAATGGCATGTGATGCCCGGTAGTACATAATGATATTCAATCAAGCTACAGAATGAATTTATGTAAAGAAAAAAGATTACTGAGGTATGCTGTTTGTTTGTACTTAGTGTTTGAAGCTTAACCTTGTTTGCAGTAATAAGTGTTTCTCATTTTGTTGCTAACATGGTAAAATGTCAAGTATGCAATTCTGAAAAGCCCTTCCATGTTTCAGGTATTGCTATGGTTAGATTATAACCAAATATGAGAATATGTGTTGGTATTGATGTGGTTAACTTTGTGATGAATAATTCTCAATCTATTTTTCAAATGCTGATTCACATAAGAAGTGAGTTGGCAAGAATCATTTCTGACAGCATATTTTTAGTTTCTTGATGCCAACTCTTCTCGATCTTCTGTTCTGTGAATTGAGATATCTTTCTGAGGTAAAATGGATTTTAAAGTATGTACATGTTTCTGATCATGTTAAGGTTAAATAATAACCGATTGTGACAAAAATGCACAGATAATTGTATATCTTAAATTTCTGATAAGCAACTGTTAACTCGACATCATGCAGTTGTAGGGTTAGCTGGATTTCCAAGTTAAAATTGTTAAATTGTTGATGCTGACTTTATTATTTCTGTCCTTTTTTCTTTTTTCGGGTATTCAGGTATCTTGTACCTGCTGACCTGACTGTTGGGCAATTTGTTTATGTTGTCCGGAAAAGGATTAAACTGAGTGCTGAAAAGGCTATATTTGTCTTTGTGAAGAATACTTTACCTCCTAGTGGTTAGTAAAAATTAAAACAGATGATATTCAAGTTAGTAGTCAATTGGTATCTTGAGCTATATTTCTAATATTCCTCTACTGTTTCAGCTGCATTGATGTCTGCAATCTATGAAGATAACAAGGATGAAGATGGTTTTCTTTACATGACATACAGTGGAGAGAATACCTTTGGGTCCCACTTAGAGCTTTGAATTCAATCTCTGTAAATTAAATCCCCAATGTGTAAATTCTCAGCAGCCTTGAATGCCCTGACCCACCTGATCATGTGTTCCCTTTACTTATTTTATGGTAATACTTGAAGTAGTATGGTTAATGTTACCCGTGCATACAGACTACTGCTTTACATTAGCCGTGGTTATCTGGTCGGCACTTCACTAACTACGCGAAGGTGAAAGCTTCTTTTATTGCTTTAATAAAGGTAGTGATTTTGAAAAGAAGGAAAATAGCTTTGTCCATAAGCTGGACAAATGAATATTTATATACACAAGTATATGAGTTCTAGATCTGGAGCTACTGGCAAGTCGACGTAAGGATTCTTTTTCTGCATTTGTTTTGTGAGCTAAAATGCTATTGGTACAGCCCTGTATATGTTGGCTGGTTGCCTGAAACCATGCGACTACTATATACTCTAATTTCGGCTTTAGCCAATAATATGCATTTTTATTAGGTTCTTGTTAGTTTCTACTAGTTTTCTAGTTATTTCACCTTTGGTGTTCATCGGCCGTATGCTTAATAAGGTACCTAACAACACTGTCTAAATCCCGATTCTCACTCAGGTCCTGTCCTTTCAAACCTTGGCATTCTCCCTTACTTCCGTCGTCCTTCCCCATTCCTGGGATATCTTTCACTCCTTGTTCCTGCCCTGGTCTACTCCCTAACCAGGCCAGGACAAAAGCGAACATTTCAGTTATCCCACTTGATATAGCTTCCAGGGTCAGGGGAGATGCCTCAACAGAGGCTATACTCCAACAGTCTTGTAGTAACTCTGCCTACTCAACATTGAGAGTGGACTTCCTCCAAAGTATATAGAATTTAGTTCTTCATCGTATATGAGAGGAGTTCCTGAACTGTGACTCAGCAGGATTATATGATTTATTTCATTTTCCATATATAACCCTTGTCCACTTCTCATTGTTACTTCTTTTTCATGAAGTTTATGTTTGAAAAAAATAATTATAAGAAAGCCTCCAATAAAAGGAAAATTGATATTTATGTATTTGCCAGCTTTGACGTCAGACAAAGCTTTGATCCTTCAACTTCACAGCTGGCACCACAACCTTAGATTCTCCATAGCCTACAAGCCTATACCAAAGTGTCCTTCGAAACTTGCCTTGGATTGTTCATCGTCGTTGTTTTGGCTCAAAATTTTAACCCGACGTACATTAATAATGAAGTGAACAGACGCAGTACTGTTTCCTTTTTAATGCTTCATTGCTTCGGGAAGATCAATTAGCCTTATCAATGTCCTTCTTCTCCAAGCTCGTAAGCTTGATACGTGGATGTAATTAAAGACTAAAAGGGAGGAGGAATTGGGAAATGTACATGGGAAGCACATTAATGGGGAGCGAGAAACTGACGCATCTATTCTTCCCTCACAAGGCACAGGAATCATGCCTTTTCCTTTAGGGCTGTGTTTGGCCTTTGCTTTTTATTTCAATCGCATTCTTTTGATAAATGAATGCACATGACTGTGTGGCAGCCAGATGGGTTTTGCTTAAAGCCTCACTTCCCCCTTTCTCCCCTGGCCCCACCAAACACTCCCTCCTTTACTAGGGACAATTCGTCCCTGCAATCTTGTAGAATTGCATCACCGCCTCGTTTACTTTTTGTCCAAGTGGACTCCTCGTCCATGTCCACGTCAGCCACAGCGTCGGACAATTCGTTTGTCTTTAATCGTTTTTTTTTTCCTGTATCCAACCTGTATTATTGCATTACATAACTATTTATATGATAAATGATTTTGTGCGTTTCCAAATTTTGGATCGAATGAATTGTTCCTTTCAACTCCATTCCTTTTTTGCGGGTATAATCAATTCCTTCGTGGCAATAATAATTAAAAAAAAGTCTAGTGAAAATAACTTAAACACAACTTCATATAAAAATGCTTAATTACTTGTGATTACTTTTCGTAATCCAATTCCTTTTCCAAGTAAAGATTACGAAATTAATTATCATATCATAGGCTTTCCAAATTCATCTTAGTACAACGCAAGTTTGTTTGTTTGTTTTTTTTTTTTTTTGGAGGTTTGTAAGCCATAATGAGCAAACATTAAGAGGCTCTTGCAATTTTCATACCAAACATGAGTATGCTATGGGAGAGCCAAAACGAAATGTCTTTTTCCTAAATATTCCACCTATCTCATAGCATAGCCTTAATTACTGTATATGATAAGTGCTTGTTTTCTAATCTCACGTGATTGACTACCCTTAAAAGCATGAGAGATACATTATTATTGATAGAGAATGTATAAATTCAATTAAGTTGGTCTCACACAATAGTTTAATCTATTGTAGTGAAGCGGTCGCTTAATATGATATCAGAGCCTCTATGATCAAATAGTCATGAGTTTGAATCCTACCACCCACCTATTCTAATTAAATTAAGCACAAGGTAAAGTAGGTCTGTGCAAGTTTCAAGGTCAAAGGGCTTTCACTTGAGGGGGTGTGTTAGAGAATATATAAAACCAATTAAGTTAGCCTCACACGTCAGCTTAAGCTATTGTAGTGAAACGGTTACTTAACAATTATTATTATTAATATTATTAATTATCTCAATTAAAAACATTAAATAATTGAATTATAAGAAAATCTCAAACATAGACAAATTTGAGCCGAGCCAACTTCAGAATATCAAGTCTAT
>JANKYF010000002.1:57433999-57453679 GCA_029829435.1 Erythroxylum hondense | reverse complement strand
ACGTGCCAAAGACAATGTCAGGTAATTCTCCTGTAAATGTGGTATAGAAGCCGTTGGAGTAGAAGTAGCGGTTGATGGCGTTTCTGATGCCTAGTGAAGAGATGAAGGTACGTAGGTTTTTGTGGTAAGGGCTATCTGGGGTAAAATTGTATGTGTTATCGCAAACATGATAGAGGTAATCCGAGTCAGAAAATGGGATTAAGCTGAGGCTAGAAAGAATTAGGAGGATGACTGTGGGGTACAGTTTTGGCGATTCCATTTTCTGTGATGATCAAACCAGAATGCTGCATACAAGCAGCTAAGCAACGGTAAAAGAGATGAAGCCCCATTTGAATAGTCAAAAAAAGTTGTTAATGGATCGTCAGCGTCAATTCATCTGCTCAATGGCATCTCAGATACAATTTGGTTGAAGTCAATGGCCAATTTTCTGCGTTCTTGGAAGCTATAATTTCTTTTCATGTAAGAGCTAGAGCTCTCTTCTTTATATCGATTATTTTCATTTTCTTCCTTGCTTGCTTCTGCTATGAAGAGTGGAATCTAATCAATTTTGATGATTATACTATAGATATTGGTAAGCACCTATATGAGATTAGCAATAAGAAGAGGGTACGTAATTATTAATACAGTAGTGCTGTTCAGCCATTTCGTGGAGATTTCATGAGCCTTATATATACGAGCTGTGTGCTGAGGGAAGATTAAATATGTAGTACTCCTCCTGTTCAGGGAAGATGATACTTCTTCCATTTCAAGTCACAGAAGCGATTCGACTCCCCTATCAAGAATCAACAACAGAGAATAATATATAGTAAATGAATTTGTCCATGAACACTGTGATTTCATTGATAGACTTTCAAGGTCTTGCAGATGAGAAGACGTAGAAAAAGGAGGGATGAGACTTTATTTTAGAAGTAGGACTCACTAATGGTGGTTACATATTCATGGAACTTCCTGTCGCATCCCAGTACAACTTCTTCCAATATCATATGCCAAATTTCTCTGTCTTCATTCTTTGCCAAACATGCCAAAAGATTCATCATCGTCGCCTCACCCACCATGCTTGTTTATAAGAATCTTGTAGATGCAAGGCTCGAGCTACTCTCTACTGTTGACTGCTCTTACAACCTCGACCCTGAGAATGTAACTTATACGTTAAATTAGATACTACCAAGGTCGGATTTGCAGCGTGAAGAATTACAATACTTGGGCATAAGATTCTAAGATCCCGCCAATCCTTTCCTTTTCTCCACTTGCGAGCTGAATACACTGCTTGCACTCAACAACCATATCATGCCGCGCTTAAATCTGCAAGTTACCTTAACTTTGCTTGTCGGCATCAAAATTGGCTTCTATTGTCACATTCCTCTCCCAATCCCATAATTTTCTGTGAACTGGACCCTCCCTCTAAAGGGTGCAAGCGATAAGCATAATTTTCATAAATATCATAGGATCTAGAAATCACAAAATTCACAAATATTCATAATTTTATTCTCATATATAAAGATAAAGTTTTCAAATACTAATCTTTATGCAATATGTTGGGTAAATAATTCAAGTAATCATAATATACAATAGTTATCATTCATATACACAATAAGAGTAATGGTGATCATACGTTATTAATTTAATATACTCTCTTCCATGTACAAATATGCTAGCCCTTCTACTTAATCATGATTATAAATTGGGAGTACACAATAGAATTTACCATTCATCTCTGTTTTCATCAACATACATTGCAATCAAATACATAAAGAAGAAAACAAATGTTGGAAATAGCACATTCATTAATATGCAAAAATGTCTAATATATAATAAGAGTCGATACAACATTACTATCTAATAATCATCAGCACAAATAATGCACATATTCTTTACACGAACAAAAAAAACTTTAGGCAGTAACCCTTTTATCAAAGGGATATCTAACATAAGATTGGTGCTAATATGCTCTATTGACGCTCTAATTTTATGAACCTCCTCCTTAATGGCAAAGTATTTCAACTCTATATGTTTAGTACCTTTGGAATACTTGTTTTTCTTAGAGAAGAAAATTGTTGCAGAATAATCAGAGTAACTTTTCAGCAGCATTGCTACACTTACGAAAATTCTGAGCCCTAAAATAAAGTTCTGCAACTATTTAACTTGAATCATGGCCTCAAATAAGTCACAAACTCAATATCCATAGTGAATGCAACAATTACAAACTGCTTCACCCTCTTTTATAAGATGGCCTCTCCAACTAATAGGTAAACATAGCCAAAAGTATATTTTCTCACATCTACACAGTCAACAAAGTCTGAACCTTAATGTCCAACCACCTCGAGGTGATCAGACCTCTTGAAATAAAGTAAGCAAGTGTTCTATAGTTCCCTACCAATATCTCATAACTTTCTTTGGATCTTTCTAATGATCCATACTAGGATTACTTTGGTATCTCCCCAACATCCTCACTGCAAAACTTATGTCTAGTCTTGTACATATATGAGCGTACAATAGGCTCACAACTACAAGCATATATGAAATTGATTCCATTTGTTTCCTTTCTAAGTTACTTTTCAGACATTGTATAAGGCTAAATTTCTTTTCTTAAATTGGAATTGGTGATGTTGAACACTTTTCCTAAATCTCTCTAACACTTTATTACATATTCTTTTTTAGATAAACACAACAATCCTTGTTATCTATTACGAAATATTTATATTTCTATCACAAATGTTGCCTTAGCCTTATCTTTCATTTCCAAATGACTAGAGAGAAATTTCTTAGTCTCATTAAATAAACCAAGATCATTAGTTGTAAGTAAGAAATGATCACCATATAATACCATAAAAATAAACTTACTTGCACTAGTATTTAGATATGTACATCAACCAATAGTGCTTTCTTTAAATCTAAAGGAAGCAATAATATCATTGAACTTAAGATACCATTTTCAAGAAGCTTGTTTAAGTCTGTATATTGGCTTCTTCAGTTTACATACCATGTATTCCTTTCCAGGCTTTATAAACCCCATTGTTTAGTCCATATAGACTTGTTCCTCTAAATCTCCATTCAGAACGACAATTTTTACATCCTTTTGGTGCTACTCTAGACCATCAAGAGTCACCAAAGTCATAATAATTCTAAGTGTATCCTTTTTAGAGACTGGTGAGAAAGTCTCCTTATAATTAATGTCATTTTTGGGTAAATCCTTTAGTAACTAATATGAACTTGTAACGTTTTAGGTTACTAAGAGAATCACATTTGGTCTTTAAGACACATTAACAACCAATTCTCTTCTAACCATCTAACAATTCCATAAGATCCCAAACACCACTATGTTCTATAGATTGAAACTCATCTATCGTAGCATCTAACCACTTATCAAACTTTTCACTATTCATGACTTATGAAATTAATTCCCAAGTCATTTTTAGACTCACACAGATATACCTCATAATTATCAAAAAAATAGTTTGTCTTTCTTTCTCTTTGAGACCTTCTTAATGCTATTAAATGACACTTGTAACGTTGCTATTTGTTGTGATTCTTCTACTACAGGTTCATTTAGTAGCATTAAGAAGGTCTCAAAGAGAAAGAAAGACCAACTATTTTTTGCTAGGCTTCGATTTAACTTAAAATTTATTATTATATGCTTATTAGCATTGAACAACCACAGGCAAGTGTCATGGCTTATCCTAAGCTATCGTACAATTTAATTAATTAAGCTCTCTCCATTGCAAAATTCTAACGTTATGTTTACTTTGAATGACAAAGACACACAAAAGGAGGACACAATGAGATATAATCATAACAAACCATAACTAAAATAGAAGGGTTTGACAATTGATCTGATCATAGTGTGCTCATTCCCTCCTAAGATACGCTAAGGAACACTCTTACTTTCACCCTCCTCACTAAGATAGACTCCTTCATTAATGGAAACAACTAGCAATTCTTTGAAAGTTTAAGGCATTTGCAACCTCAGTATCCTCCTAATCCTCTCAATCCGAATACATTTAATTGAAAGAATCGGCCTATTCAAAAACTTTCAAATAAACTTATAAGGGATCTGATAAGAGTGAAGAATCCAGTAGTAGATTAGTACAAGATTATCTAAAACAAGATTCTACCTCCAAAATTTTCATCTCTTTTAGCTCACTATTAAAAATAGAATTAATATTGCTAATCAAATAAGGTATATACCTTGATGTCAGCACATTCTGTCCATTTTGCCCTGTATATAAGGAAGTAAGGGATCACTTATTTTTCATATGCACTATGACCAATAGAATTTGGGAACTTGTTAAATAGAAATGCCTCTGGTTTATTCCAGCGTGCAAGCACATTCACTAATGTCATTCATTGGCTCTTAACACAAAGATCTCTTCCTATGTATGTCAAGTAGATATACGTAACAACCATTACAATGTGTGTGCAGATTATTTGGAAAGAGAGAAATTCTAGAAGATTTGAGTCCAAGTTCAAATCAATTGAATATCTCACCACTAAAATCATTAATAATGCCAAGGAGCTTATACTTTTGAGAAATCTAACTACAAATTGCAGCCTCAATTTGCTATTTTCCTTGAATTTTTAACTACTGAATTTGTAATGTAATCAATCACTATTTTTAGGCAGAATTACTGAATTTTCTTTCTCATCGAAGGATGTTCCCCTTAAGTTTTCTTTTGGGATATAATTCCATTCTTATCAATGAATTTATTTCTTTATTTTTCAAAAAAATATAAAACTTTTGATACTAACCTTTCTCTATTATTCAATATTGGGAAAATAATTCACAATAAGCTCTTTACTCAATCTATATCTTTTCTTAAACTTCATATCTCATTCTTCATAGATGACAATATTTTTGTGAGAAGACAACTTATTAATCAAAGAAAGAAACCTAATATTTCTGACATCTATCAATCAATTTTTAAACTCTTCATCATAAGTTAAAAGTTCAAAGATCTTTTAATAAATTTTTAAATCTTTTAATTACTTTTTAACACATGAGTGCCTAAAAAATTAATTTCTAAGACAAACATCAAACAAGAAGCAAATTAACAAATTCCAAATTGCAAGAAAACGAAACTAAATCTAAATAAAAAAAACTGATAATATCTAATGGCAACATCTTTTTCTTTTCAATTCAGTTTGGAAGTCACTCATTTGACGTCACTAAGCTGCACAAGCTTCCGAAAAGGAAGGCACCTGTGTCGCGTGTAAAAGTGGCCGAGTCGCTATCTTTTTCGACACGTCAGCGACATCCGGTTGAAAGTATTAGTGTAAGAAGCAATATTCGCCTGTCACGCAATCCACGCTTCATCACACCATTTTTGCTGTTCATCACAAGATTGACGGCCAAATCTGCTCAATCCTTTTATTTATTTTTTACTTTAACAGTTTATTGGCTTATTGCCAAGAAACTAAACAGCATGGGTCCCCTTAATTCGGAGGCGAAAAGCCGGAATGTCGTGGACATTCTGTTCTGTTCCTCCTATCCAAAATGGTCCCATCAGAGAACCCTGATACTATGGTGCAGAATTATTCTCTGCTATTATTTGATTTGCGTATAATTTCAGAATCATCCCTTGTTGGGGACATCAATGACTACAAAACAACAGGGGTTGTTTTGTAAGAAATGTTTGTTGGGTGGCTGAGTTAGGTGACATGTTGTCTCACCTTCTCAAATGTCTATATATTCTTGTGTGTGTAGCTTTTGTTGCATTAATGTTCTTTCTTCTGTTTCCAGGCGGTGAGTGCTTCTTGTTTATTTACTAATCACTTCAAGTGCTCCCATACATAGTGCATTTTCTCAGTTCTCTCTTTTACGTAGAGGGGGCTCAAAAACCATTTATGCTTCTCTTAATCCTTTACTCTCTTGTTTTGGTTTCAAGCTTTGCTGTTTGAGTTGGGTTGTCAGCGGTGTTTCGTCATCTTCTTTCTTTAGCTTCTATTTTCTTTTCCCTGTTGAGTGTTATTTCAGCTGCTCATCAATCTGTTTATCAAGGTTTGGTTCTGAGGCAAAGTTAGACTTTACAAGGTGGGGTGCATATACTTCGAGAATGGATGCCTACTCTTTATACTGGAAAGTTTTCTACTTTTTGATAGTTGGAATATGCAAATCTTAAAAACGGAGTCTTGTTAGAAGATTGAAAACGGTTTAGAAAATTCTGGCTATTATATTAGAAAACATTGGTGGGTTTTCCTAAAATGTACCGTTGAAGACAGAAAGTCATATTGAAGCTGATTTTTCATGTATGCAATTTGGCCCCTGTACATGTTCTTGCATATTCTCTGTCAGATTCATTTTAATGCTCGTTTATAGTTTCTGTATGCGCTTACCAATTTGAAGATACAATGTCGTTGGAGAGTGTCATTGTGTTGGAGATATCATTAGGTAGCATGTGTTTATATTCCCTTTCTGATCTTGCGGAGTGGGTGTGCACAAATTATTTTTAATAGTTTTATGTAAATTACATTGGCTCAACTGTGAACTTTGACGCCGACTTTCAGGTGAGCATGGCATCGAAAACAGTGTTGTTGTCCATATTATTTTCATTCCTGGTCTCATCACTGGTTTCCTCTGCAACCAACGATGGGGTACTTAGAATCGGATTGAAAAAGAGGCCATTGGATAAAAACAGCTTCCTTCCTGCGCAGTTGGACTCAAAAGAAAATTTGATAGGTTCCCTTAGGAAGTATCATTTCCGTGGTGATCGGGGACACTCTGAGGGCACTGATATTGTAGCTCTGAAGAACTATATGGATGCTCAGTACTATGGCGAGATTGGCATTGGCACTCCTCCTCAAAAGTTCACTGTTATCTTTGACACTGGTAGCTCCAACTTGTGGATTCCATCATCCAAATGCTACTTGTCGGTGAGTTTTGAATGCTTATGTCTTCTCTTTATTGTAACTGCATGAAGTTTTTATCACCATGAAGATGAAGACAAGAATTTGTTGTGATCTACTGGCAAGATACTGATCACTTCGTATTTGTTTTCAGGTGGCTTGTTACTTCCACAGCAAGTACAAGTCTGACCAATCAAGTACCTACCAGGAAAATGGTATTTTTAGATCCTTGTATATAATTTTGAAAATCAATTGTCATTACTCTTCGCGAAAGTAGTTAATTAGCTTCTTGTTATCAGAGTCTTTTTGTTTCGATGAGAATGGTGTTTGTGTTTCCGTATGCAATAATGTTTATCATTGCTGTTTGTGATTCATGTTTATGATTGTTATTTGGAATGGTTGGTTCTCTGTAATGGATGTGATGATTTAGGATTTACTAAGTTATGCACCTTCTCTCTCTCTCTCGATCTCCCTCTCTTTGAGAAAAGGAACACTATACACGCTGCCTTAGATATATTTTACAATTTGTGAAATATTCCATCATTCGTTGAGACTTGCTTGTTAGTCATGAGTGTTGCAGTGTTATTAAGCATTAAATTCCACAGGGAAATCTGCTGAAATACATTATGGTTCTGGAGCTATCTCTGGCTTCTTCAGTAATGATCACGTCAAAGTTGGCGACCTAGTTGTGAAGGATCAGGTGTTCTTAGATTTCATTCTCTTTCCATAGTTATATCTATTTAGTTTTCTCCTTTAATTTTCGCTTTGAAAATTACAGGAATTTATTCAGGCGACCAGGGAACCAGGTGCCACATTTGTGATGGCTAAGTTTGATGGTATATTAGGACTTGGGTTTCAAGAAATCTCAGTTGGAGGTGCTGTTCCAGTCTGGTATGTGTTCTACATTCTGATTATCACGAAGTTCCCTGAAATTTTGGGTTTGATGATAATAATTTGCATGTCTTGCAGGTACAAGGTGATTGAGCAAGGCCTTGTTAAGGAACCGGTGTTTTCTTTCTGGCTTAACCGTAAAACAGAGGAAGAGGAAGGAGGTGAAATTGTATTTGGTGGGGCTGATCCAAATCACTATAAGGGGAAGCACACGTATGTTCCCGTTACTCACAAAGGCTATTGGCAGGTTAGTTAGTTGTGAGTTATTCTTTAGTGATTTGACGCAGTCTAAGTAGCGTATAAACAAGCTTCAATCCAGAAACTCAAGAGCAGTTGAAAAAACTCTCAAACTAGGGTTTTATTAATTCCAAGATAGCAAATAACATCAACGAAAGTTGTTTAAATAGTTCCGAAGAAAATACTAAGACGTGGATCCACTTATGAGTTTATGAGTCCACTTCTAAGTTAAAATGCAATCTTCAATTCTTCGGTCCACCTAACTTGAGCTTCTGGCTGTCGGCCCAAGTGAGATAGTTTTCTGCGATACGTTCTACGTCATGATTCATGATGTTTATACTGATCTTAGATATTTATATGCCTCTATAATAGTTTGATATGGGAGATGTACTCATTGGTGGCAAAGCAACAGGTATAATACTTTCTCTCACTTTCTCTACCATGCCTTTACATGACTATATATAAAGCTAAAAATTCACATTTTCTGTTTCTGGGTTCAACACAAAGCATTTACATTTAGTGTCTGTGGTAAAGTTCTAACTGTGATTCATGTCTTCACCCAGGGTATTGTACTGGTGGTTGTTCAGCTATTGCAGATTCTGGAACTTCTTTGTTGGCAGGTCCAACGGTATGGACAGAAACTTAAAGCCTCTATGGGTTTTGCAGTTTGATCAGTTTTCTGGCTATTTAACTACTTAATTCCTGCCTGAATTTTAGTATCACTCAAATTTGGACCATTCATTGGTTGATTAATTGTTTATTCAAACTTGCAGCCTATTATTACCTTGATAAATCAGGCTATTGGAGCCTCAGGAGTTGTTAGTCAGGAGTGCAAAGCTGTTGTTAATCAGTATGGGCAGACTATAATGGATTTGCTTCTTGCTGAGGTAAGAATCTAGCTCTATATTTTTTCCAGATGCCTGTGGTGACTAAGAGTTTCTAGTTCTTGTATCCTTGCACGTTCCTTATCCTACTTCGCAGTTGTTGCCCAGATAAAAGGTTTTAGTTAACTTCTATACTTGATATGCTTGTACCGTATGAACAGGCACAACCAGAGAAGGTCTGTTCCCAAATTGGATTGTGCACATTTGATGGGACGAGAGATGTCAGGTTAGCACTGCAGATAATTATTTTAAGCAACACTTTGTTACCATACTGTTTCAATGATATAGCTTCCCCACATTTCTGTGTCATAACCTTCTTGGCTGCTGACCTACTGAAATTTTGCTTGCATAGTATGGGCATTCAGAGTGTGGTGGACGAGGGCAACGATAAGACATCGGGTCTTCTTCGTGACACCATGTGCTCTGCTTGTGAGATGACAGTTGTTTGGATGGAAAGCCGGATGAAGCAGAACCAGACGCAAGAACACATATTGAAATATATCAATAAGGTCAAATAACACCGTCATTTTTTATAGAGATCTAACAGTGTGCAGGATACAATGAATAATTCACTATTACATCTGATGCCCTTGACTTGTACTGATTCCTGTGCTACATCCACAGCTTTGTGACCGAATGCCTAGTCCATTGGGAGAATCGGCTGTTGATTGTGGAAGTCTTTCTTCCATGCCAACTATTTCCTTCACCATTGGAGGCAAAGCTTTTGACCTCGCTCCTAACGAGGTAGCTTACTATTTGAACTTTTTGTCAATTGATTTTACTTGGAGAACATAAATGGCAAAAGTAGACTAGCGGGTACATATGCTTGAATGGCTTCTACCTAGTTACTCAAGCGTTTCTGATAAGATGAATGTCTGGGGAGAGATGCCAATGGCTTCCTTTGGCAATTGTAAAAATGGTCTGCGGCAGCAAGTCTGACTTTTGAGACTTCTAGTATAATTGCGAACACCATTGAGCTTTGTCTTGATGACATAACAGAAATTCCACATGTAGGAGATGCAATGTGTCGTGAGATTCGTTTTCATTGGGAAGCCATACTGTTTGTTCAAAGACAGAAGAAGTACCGTTGGCACCTTTTGCAAATATCAACCTTTATCGTGGTCCTGTGTTGTATCAATACGCTAACACCTTCTCTTCCATGTATCAGTATATTCTCAAGGTGGGTGAGGGCGCTGAAGCTCAGTGCATCAGTGGCTTTACTGCTTTGGATATACCACCTCCTCGGGGACCTCTTTGGTATTTTATTCACAGCTCTAAACTTGCAGCACGTGTTTGTCCTGTTGATCTCTGTGCCATAATTCTCACTATCTGGCACTGCTTGCTTCAGGATCTTGGGTGACGTTTTCATGGGTCGCTACCACACAATCTTTGACTACGGAAACCTCAAAGTTGGATTCGCAGAGGCTGCCTAAAAGACTTGCTTTGGAGCTTGTTCCATGTTTACTATTCCCATCTGTTTGGGTTGGTTGTCACCTTCCGAGAATGGATTTACTGGTTGACTAGCTTAAAACAAAAGGTCGTGCTTGTGAATTTTCGACGTTCTCTTTATTATTATTTTTATTAATGAATCGCAAATGAAATTAAGTAAATGCAAATATGCTATATTTAATAAAAGTCAAGATCTTCTGTCCAATTTTATTTTGTTTTGTTCTGTCTAATAAATTTCAGTCATTTATTTATGTTTCAAAGACTACATCCTTCACTATCCTCATTAATAGCGAGGACTCAAAGGTTGTTTCAAGGGGCTAGTGGGACAAGAATGAAGGCTTAACCTCATGATTTAAGATAGCACAGATGTAAATCAGTTGAGCTCTTTCAGCTAGAGACAAAACTTTCATTCTCTAACCTGATTTTTGCTCGTATTTTGTCCATCAAAAAGCTTAAAACTTTTATAGCTCAATCTAAAAGCAGTTATTGGAATTCCAAGATAGGTAAAAGGTAATGACATTTCTCTAAAACGATTGATATGCTCAACCATCCTTCTCTGATCCTCTACACTTCTATAAATGTAAAAGGAGCATTTATCAATATTAACATAAAGTTCAGATAGTTTAGTGAATATTCTACTAGCCTTTATAACAGCCAGAAGTGAAGTTTTGTCCACCCTGGTTAAGATAATCAAGTCATCTACAAAGATAAGGTTGATAATTCCCAATTTTTTACATTTAGAATGATATTTGAAATGGTTGGTTATCTTTACAATTCTTTTTAAAAGCCTATTGACTCCCTCCATGACAATCACAAATAAATATGCTGAAGAAGGGTCTCCTTATCTAATGCCTCTGGAACTTTTGAAGAATTTTGTTGACTCCTCGTTGATGAGGATCTTAAAAGATGGAGTGGTGAAGCATAATGAGATCCATTCAATGAAATATAGTGGAAACTCCAAAGCCCTCATGATGTTGCCTAAGAAACTCCAATCAACATTATCATAAGCTTTCTTTAGTTCAATCTTCAATAAACAACTTTTCCCTCCTTTTCGTTTTGAATAACCCTCCATAAATTCAGGCAAAAGAAGAAGATTATCTTTATTCCCTTCATGTCACTGGTAAGTCACATTTTGTTCTCCATACCCTGATATCCTCAAGCGACTCGATCACTTGCTCAAAATTTTTGTAACCAAAGAAGAAATGTTGCCAACTGCCTGCTTCTATCTGACTTGAAAGAGAACTCTATGATAGGTAAATGTTAGTAGAATACATAAATCAATCTAGAATCGAGCTGACAGTAAGTTGACTTTATAACATGCTTGTAAGCAAGATCTTTTCAAGAATTGAACGAGAAAACACAAAGTTTGAAGGTGGACTTATTCTGTTATGTCTCCTAGCGCAAGATCGAGTCACCGGGCGATTAACTCAATCAATTGGGACTTTCCTTTTCCCTTCCTTGAATCCGTATTCCTTGAACGACCTATTTTGATGAATCAGCTCGTCAAAGAGAGCTGAAACCTTGAACCTCGTTAAAGAGAGAATCCGATCTTATAATTTCTTTGATAACTTTCTAGCTGTCGTTTTATTTCCTATTCTATAAGGAAACTAAGAAAATAAAAGGAAAGCATAATAAAACATTAATAACAAACAACCCTTGATAAATCAGAATCTTAGTAGAATTAGAAACCAACGCTTAACCCTCTGCTTCCTTTTATAAGTCTGTCCTATAAAATTATCCACAACATTACCCCCCTCTCGCTGAAAGAGCTTGTCCTCACGCTCAAAAGAAGGATAGGTTTGTTGAAAATGGCTCAACTCTTCCCAGGTTGCGTCCTCTTCAGCCAGCCCAATCCACTGAACCAGAACCTCCCAAGTACCCCGATTAAGACGAGCTCTAAGAATAGAAGCAGGCTGTGTAAGGATTTGACCGTCTTCAAGGGGAGGTAGCTCGGAGATAGTAGGAATATGATCACCCTTAAAGACTTTCAAAAGGGAGACATGGAAAACATTATGTATACGACTTGTAGGAGGTAATTTCAGCTCATATGCAACTGAACCCACCCGCTTCACAATCAAATAGGGACCATAAAAGCGTGGAGACAGTTTAGAATAGACTTTGTGCCACATAGAATGTTGCCTATATGGATGCAAACGCAGCCATACCCAAGTGCCAGGAGTGAACTCA
Organism: Erythroxylum hondense; assembly: GCA_029829435.1. Lineage (NCBI taxonomy): Eukaryota > Viridiplantae > Streptophyta > Magnoliopsida > Malpighiales > Erythroxylaceae > Erythroxylum > Erythroxylum hondense. The sequence goes on along the minus strand of JANKYF010000002.1, from coordinate 57,441,191 downwards.
ACCTCACGATGGCCCTTATCATAGTAATCCTCCATTCGTTGTTGAGCTAAGAAGAGGCGATGACGGACGTCTTTCAAAACCTTGTCACGCTCCAATAAAGTTGTCTCAACAGCGGCCACAAGAGTTGAACCTGAAGTATAAGATAGCAAACGTGGTGGATCACGACCGTATACAACCCGGAAGGGAGTTGTTTGAAGAGCGGAATGAAAGGAGGTGTTATAGCAAAATTTTGCCCAAGGAACCCAAGCCACCCATTTGGTGGGGTAGTCTCCAACAAAGCAATGGAGATACATTTCCACAGTACGATTGACAACCTCGATTTGACCATCTGTCTGTGGATGGTAAGCCGATGAGAATTGTAACTTAGCGCCATGGAGGCAAAATAGCTCCTTCCAAAAAGTACTCGTAAAAACTACATCTCGGTCACAAGTAATTGTTTCTGGCATCCCATGTAACCTAACAATCTGCTCAAAGAAAACTTGAGCCACACGAGTAGCAGTATAAGGATGGGCCAAGGGAATGAAATGGGCATACTTCGAAAACCGATCCACTACCACTAATAAGACCGATTTACCCCAAGATTTGGGTAGACCATCGACAAAATCCATGGAGATATGAGCCCAAATCTGAGTGGGAAGTTGCAAAGGCTGTAGTAACCCAGCAGGACTTAAATGCTCAGTTTTGTTCCGTTGACAAACTGGACAAGCCGCCACATAAGTAGCAACGTCAGTCTTCATACCCTTCCAATAAAAATCACCCCGTAGCCGATGCAAGGTTTTCTGTATCCCCTCATGAGCACTATCATGGTAAGCTGAAAGGATGGCAGCAATCAAGGGCGAATCATGAAGAAGATAAATCCGATCCTTAAATAAAATGAATCCATCATGGTATTGCCAATCCCCATTCAGCTCACCGTTTTGTATTTGGTTGCCCAAAGCTAACAACTCCTCCGAACCCAAAAAGTATTCCCGAACTGAGTCCAATGTAGAACTTCGAGGACAACTAATAGCAAACAAGGAGGGGTCCTCAGCTGTTCTACGAGATAAAGCATCAGCTGCCTTATTTAGAAGGCCAGCCTTATATTCAACTGTAAAGTTATAACCCATGAGCTTGCTAAGCCAATGTTGTTGGGAAGGAGTAGTCAACCGCTGTTCTAAGAGGTATTTTAAGCTATAGTGGTCTGTTTTGATAATAAAAGAACGTCCCCACAGATATGGCCTCCAATGCTGTACAGCCTTCGCTAAGCCAATCAATTCCCGCTCATAAGCAGCAAGTTTCTGGTGTCTAAGGGCTAATTGGCGGCTAAAAAAAGCTATTGGTTGACCCTCTTGTTGTAGAACAACCCCAATACCTCCACCAGAAGCATCACATTCCACAATAAAATCTAGTTCAAAATCAGGAAGCCTCAACATCGGGGCACTCGACAAAGCTGTTTTAAGTTGTTCAAATGCAGTTAAGGTCGCTGCATTCCACTGAAATGAGTTTCTTTTAAGCATGCTGGTAAGAGGGGCAGCAAGTAACCCATAGTCACAGACGAATTTGCGGTAATAGCCTGCCAAACCTAGAAACCCACGGAGAGCTGTAACAGACTGTGGTTGCGGCCACTCTACGATAGCTTGCACCTTTTGTATATCCACCCCCACACCTGATCCTGAAATAACATGACCCAAATAGGCCACTTGAGTGGAACCGAAGGTGCATTTAGATCGTTTCAAATATAGTTGGTTGGCACGCAATAGCTCATAAACCTTCCGCATGTGGCTTAAATGCTCATCCCATGAGTGGCTGTAAATTAGAATATCGTAAAAAAAAACCAGCACAAATTGACGCAAATAATCATGAAATACCTCGTTCATTAATGTCTGGAAAGTGGATGGTGCATTAGTGAGCCCAAACGACATCACAAGGAACTCAAAATGACCATGGTGAGTGCGAAAGGCAGTCTTCTCCACATCATCAGGATTCATGCGGACTTGGTAGTAACCTAATTTCAAGTCCAATTTAGTAAAAAATCGAGCGCCATGTAGTTCATCCAAGAGCTCATCTACGACTGGGATTGGGAACTTGTCTTTTACCGTCTTGGTATTCAATTCACGATAATCAATACAGAGTCGCCAAGAGCCATCCTGTTTAGGGACCAGTAAGACGGGGGAGGAAAATGGGGATCTACTAGGTCGTATAAACCCCTGTTGTAACAATTGATTACACTGCTTCTCAATTTCATCCTTTTGTCGGTGGGGGTACCGATAAGGACGAACCACCACTGGTGCTGTCCTCGGAAGCAAACATATACGATGTTCACATTCCCTCATAGGCGGCAATCCCATAGGGTCTTGAAATAGATCCTCAAACTCTGTCAAAAGACAATCCATCTGCTGTTCCTCTGTCACAGCCTCCCGTAACAAATGCAACCCTCTCCCATAGTTCCGTTGATGGCCCTGTAGTAAAACAGTTTTGCCTTCCATTGAAAAAGACATCGTGAGGGCAGCAAAATCACACAAGATGGGCCCTAACGTTTCCAGCCATTTGATACCCAAAACAATATCAAATCCCCCCAAAGGAATTAGATAAAAATCAGCAGAAAAATCATATCCAGCTAAGGAAAACATAAGTTGAGTACAAACCGCCGAACTCGGAACTTTCTCCCCATTGGCAATGGACACGGTTGTATTTGGTAAGGGCTGAACCTTAAGAGCCAATTGGTGCGCTGCAAATGAGCTAATAAAATTATGGGTATTGCCAGAATCAATTAAACTAAGTACCTGTTGTCCTTTAATTATAGCTTGGAGCTGCATAGTTTGGGTGTTTGGCTGACCCTTAATAGCATGCAATGAAATTTCTGGTTCACCTTCCACTGCATCCTCCACTACTTCCTCATTGGGATCTAATTCAACCCAAAAAAGTCTTTTACATTGGTGTGTGGCTGAGTACAACTCATCACAATTGTAACAAAGCCCCTTTGACCTTCTTTCTGCCATTTCTGCCCGAGATAACCTCTTAACAAAAGGAGTATTAGCAGCAGTTTGAGTACCAGCTGCTGTAGGAGGGTTATTGTAAAGCCCCATGGACCTTGGTAATGTGCTTGCTGCAGAAATTGGAGCTGTTCGTGATGGCTGCCATCCTCCTCTGCGATTTGGATTGAATTTTTGGAGCTGATTTTTCTGTTCATAAGCTCGAGCTAAACTCATTGCTTCAGATAAATCAGGAGATTTCAACAATTGGACATCCATCCTGATTGAGTCGTCTAAACCTGCCATAAACAATCCCACATGTAAATGTTCAGGAATAAGATCAATTGTCCTGGCCAACTTCTCTTGAAATTGGCGTTGATAAATCTCTACTGTTCCTGTTTGGCGAAGAGTGACGAGGTCTCCAATTGGATTGTTGCCCGCTGGTGGCCCAAAACGTTGAAAACAATATTAGGTAAAATCAACCCAATTCATCAGCCCTTTGGTCCGCTTTAACTGATGATACCAGAGTTGCGCTTCCCCTAGCATGTGGAATCCAGCTACGCCTACCTTGTTAGCCTCATTAATATTCTGTTTCTCAAATAATTCTTCACATCGGTGGGTCCAAATTAATGGATCTTCGATCCCATCATATGTTGGGAAGTCCAGCTTGGTGTATCCAGGAACAATATTGTTTGCTACTATTGTTCCCGTTGAAGAACCTAACTGCCCCATTACGGCTGGTTGCATCACACGTTCTGTCCTAGGGTTTGCAATCAGCACTCCCCCTCCCGTAACCGTGGTGGTGCTGTCAGCCTTTGTTTCACTTGCGACTGGTTTAGAGTTAGGGTTTCCCAAACCCTGAGATTGGTTGAGGAGGATTTGGGCAATCCTATCCCCTAACCGCTGCTCCAACGCCGACATCTTTGAGTCAATTAGGGTTTCAATGATGCCACGTTCTTCTTGCAATCTTGCATTGATTTCGTATGTCTCCCATGCAAGATCGAGTCACCAGGCGATTAACTGTAAAATCCATCTCAATCAATTGGGACTTTCCTTTTTCCTTCCTTGAATCCGTATTCCTTGAACGACCTATTTTGATGAATCAGCTCGTCAAAGAGAGCTGAAACCTTGGACCTCATTAAAGAGAGAATCTGATCTTATAATTTTTTTGATAACTTTTTAGCTGCCGTTTTATTTCTCCCATAGCCTTATAAATAGGCTAACTTATTACATTAAAATAGAATTCCTATTCCATAAGGAAACTAAGAAAATAAAAGGAAAGCATAATAAAATGTCAATAACAAACAGTCATAGATAAATCAGAATCTTAGTAGAATTAGAAACCAATGCTTAACCCCTCTGCTTCCTTTTATAAGTCTGTCCTATAAAGTTGTCCACAACATATTCCTTCACACCAACGTCGCTCGCTCTTCTGCCGAACATGCAAAAGAAGTTTAAAAGTCCTGTAGCATCCAAACTAATATTCGTGTTATTTCCACTCTCAGTTATTGTATTCCTCAGTTTAATGTTGGTAGGCTTCAACGCGAAAAATTACCCTGTGCCGATTTGTCAGTAGTTTAAAGACTTGATCTGTGCAGTGAATGATAGATACTAGGTAACTCCCATACGAAAATGTAAAATCATGATCATCTCTACATATTCCAATTTCCTTACAATGCTGAGTTGGAACAGCTTATCCATGGCCATTCTTTCCACCTTTTGGGTTCATATTCTGAATACTCTCTCATATTTTCTGCACTCTAAACAACACATGATAATTAAACTGTAACAAACCCATCATGACACCACTGATAACTATTGTGAACAAGGAAAATGAAGATGAGAACTATTCAAAAGCAGGGTTTGACTCCCTAGGTATTCTTCTTGCTACTTGAACGAGACAAACTCGAGTCCAGTGCTTTCAACTGACTTCGTAGATTTTGGTTCTCCCCAAGTAGGCGATTATATTCAAGAAGGAACCCTTCAGATTGCTTCTTTAAAGCAACTGCATTAGCTTCTGAAGCATTTACTTCTTTTCTCTTCTCTTCCAGGTCAGCTTCCAGCTGCTTGAGTTTTGAACGAAGAGAGGTCATTTCTTCTTCAAAGGCCTTGATCTCTTCAACTTTGCCATCCTCAAAAGCTCGATTTTGTTTCTTTACAGCTTCCATGCTCTTCCTTCGAATTTGGAGTTCTCTGATGTAATGGTGCATTCTGTCTATCATTAGCCCAAGGAACAGAAAGGACCCTGAAAAAGTTACTCAAGTTTCATAAAGGTGCAAGGGTCAATAAGGTCGCTGGAAACAGGTTTGCTCCAGCCGACAGTCTGCTACAAGTCAAGTCCTCAAATTTTGTCACAATGCATAAGGATCCTATGGAAAAAAATATGGAAACTCTCATAGATTAAAGATAAATTTAAAACTCCAAACATGTCTCCCACTACATATCATACAGATTAGCAAAAGATGTCACTAGATTCAATCCTCCAAAATACAGGAAAACAAGACACAAGCACATATTCCCACTACCTCGTTCTAGAATATAAGCATTTAGGAACAAGCAAATCCCAAAGATAAATAGATCATATATAATATATACCAGACAAACTCTCATAAGGGGCAACAATACTAGAGAACAAGGAGACATTTAATGTCGAAGATACCGAAGAAAGAGACCGGTAAGGAACAGTTCATGCATTCACATCTACAATTATTTCCCTAAACAACATTCTAAAAGTACTTACCAGTCAAATAAAGATCAGTTATTCCTTTTTCTTTTTGGTTAAAGAGTGGTTGAAATGAGAAATATCAAAGAAAAAAAAGAAAGAATATCATGCATCTTTCTGCACACGAAACTTTCCAGCTCCTATGTCAAATACTCAAATTTCAAGCGATAAATCATAATAGGACTGTAATAATATTTAAACCGTCCTTTCCTATATTAAGAAAAAGGGTCGCATCTTAACTTGAAATAGTCAAATCCCTCCCTCAACTGTATAATGTGGAAAATGATATTATTCGAACTCCATTGGACATAGTTCAGAAACAAGCAGAATTTTGAATCATCCAATCCCAATTAAGATGACACTCTTTTCCAAGTCAATACCCGTACTGGCTGGCCTTGCACGGGAAAGAAAAACAATTAAAGCAGGAAAATGTATCTAAACATGAATACGAAAGAAACAAGAGACAATCTAAAGCATTTGAAATGGTGTACAATGAAGTGAATTCCAATGAATTCGTTAACAAATCAGAAAGGGAACAGTCGTACCACGAAACCACCGAACAAATTATATATGATTGAACCCCACATCTAAACATGTCCTTGCTTCCCTAAACAACAATCAAGCCGTTCCTAGTTTGCAGCCAACAAATTCATCACACAATCCCCACGAAGACCAGCGTTTAGATGAGCAGAAGAAACAAAATATAAAAGAATTATCTTAAGAAACAAAGAATTACCCAGAAGAGTAGCTTCAAGAAGGTGCTTGGCCATGAGAATCTGGTCCGTTGGATTGACAGTACCTTCTTCTATCCAACGCTTCTGGATCTTCACCATGCTATAAACGCTTGACATCAATACTACAAACACCGTTCCTCCCACCGTTTTCACAACGATTGGTCCTTGGCCCCGTTTGACCCTATCCATACCCATGATCACCAGTTTCCTAAATGGGTTCTTAAAGATAAGCACCAGAATGAAGGCCATCTCCGAGAATATTACTGTAAACAACAGTTGTATCATATTCTTAGCAAATAAGAAGATCACTGCAGAGCCAGAAACTGTAAAGATGAAAAACTTTTGTAGGGACTTTCAGGTATAAGTATAAATTAGAGTTAAATAACTGAACCGAGTGAGATCAAGAAGACGAAGAGATGGGAAGGTCTTTCATTGAACTGAAAGCTTGTAGTGGATATTTCTCATTTGTTCCCAATTTTGAGTAGTTTCAAAGTTTTTGCTATTTTTTTATTCATTTATAGTTCAGTTTTGCTAATTAACAATTAAGGTTTCGTACTCATTTTATATTGTTGTATATTATTATTTATTTAGTATAAATATATATTCATTTGGATTACTTGAAAATAATTTGTTTATTAATTAGAAGCAAGGTTATGTCCTTCTGAACTTTTCCAAACCTTGCATACAACGAGAATTTTACTTAAATATTGTTGTTGTTATTATTGTAAATTTTTATATTTCTTGTTCTCTTCTATTTTTAATAAGAAAAATTAATATTTCAATTG
>JANKYF010000002.1:57386501-57399461 GCA_029829435.1 Erythroxylum hondense | reverse complement strand
TTTATTAATAATAAATATTTTCATTACAAAACTATAACTGAAGAAGATAAAGTTACATGTAAATACACTTGCTTTCCGGGGCACTATATTTACATAACTCCAACAAATAATGCTCAATTGGGTGGAAGCATTTGATGATCTATATTTTGGGTCATGTGGTGGATCCTCAAAGGTTTGGGAACTTGCTATGCACTCTAAGTTATCAACAAACCCTTTGGATCATATCTTATCAAAATGGAATGATGCCAATGGGCCATCCCTAATGCATGCGAACTCATTTATTGAAAAATGCACTAAAAACTCAAAATTAGTTGAAATGTAGAAACCAAAGATTTCTTTTAGGCCCTGATCAAATATCTATTTAGGTTTCCAAGGTTATAAATAGCCTAGCACCTAATTCCTTATTGGACTTAAAGACGACTTAGATTATAAGCCTCTTTTGGAGGCTTACAAAGGAGATCAATAAAATAAAATTTACATTTTACTCTTCTAGGTAAAGAAATTATTTTAATGGATTCACCCTATTTGGTAAAAGAAAAGACAAACTTACACATAACTAATAGGTAGGCTTACACTACACAAATTTATGGGAATGACTATTATAAGATAATCTTTTTGGGGGGTAACCAACAGAGTTATATCTTATAGGCATTATAGAAAAGTTTAAAGCCATAAGTATAAGAGCTTGCTAAAAGTGTTAAAGCCTGCGTCACATCAAGGAATGACTTTCTTCCCTCAGTGGATGCTGGTCTAAATGGTGCTATCATATTTGTTAGTAATTTTTATATTCGTGAGTGATCCATTAGCCCTAAGCATCTTCGGTCTGTTGCTATCTAATTTCATGTTTATGATAGAAAGGCTCCTCCTTTTCTTGTCTTCTATTTTATCCATAAGTCAACTCCTATTGAAGCTCTTTTTTAAGTATCTCTTGAATGCTTCTTTTTAGCCAGTCTTCCATCAGTCTTAAGAGTTCATTAAGTTTCTATGTAAGTTTGGTTGAATGTTTTCAATTCGGTGCTAATAGGTAAAGGGCCTACCTAACTTCAAGGAATAACATTCTATGACCTATATGTTACACTACATTATTCTATCATATTATAGGTCAATCGAGGGCCAGTTTTTGCTTACTCATTTCTATAAAGTCAGAGAGCTAGTTGTTATCCATATGCTTAAAGTCCATTCATGCTAATCTTGTCTTTACCTCTTCTAGACATAAAGAGGAAGTGAACAAGAAAGCTAGATATGAAAACTAAGGATAATCACGCTAGTATAGCAAGTAATTTTATTAAAAGAGGGGTAGGTTATGTAATAAAAAACTACGTTATAGGGATATATCTTTCCATGGTATAAGCATTCCCTCTTATAGCAATTTTATTCCCAGTATTTTAGATATGGATAAAGATAAGTCACCTATAAATAATCAGTATTTGACTACCTATCTTAAGAAAATTGCTTCTCTGTCATAAGGCTCTAACTAGCTAATGGAATAAATGAGTGTAAGGAGCATACCATTGAGACTTAAAGGACTCTCTTTGACAACATTTCTTTTTCTTCTTATGTACAACATAAATTATGATTCAATCTAAGGAACTAACTCTTCCATGGTTTAGTTATATCATTCGTACCTTTATTTGTTTACTATATAGTGCTTAATATAGCATAGCTAGTAGGAGCCTCCTTCACAAAAGGTCTAGTTAATGGTAACATTTTAAGCTTTATATAGTGGGAGTCCTAATCTACGACAAGGGATAAAATAACTCATTAGCTAGGTTAGGTTGAGATTTTATTTATATTTCCAATCTTTCTCACTTTCAATCCTTAGGCTTTCTATAAGCATATTAGAGCTTTAATTATGATATTATAAGCTAGTGCTTTATTAGGATTCAACCAGTTCATGCGTATGGGGTTATCCAGGCTATGCATATAAGGTTATCAAGCTAGAGAAGAGAGGTTTTAAAGAGCATCTAGAGAAGAGATAAGTCTAGGGAGGCCTCACACCAATCAGTCACAATTAGAGAAAGGTTTTTAGGGGAGGATTTTTAAATACTGATTATGATGCATTTTATTTATATGACATTGAGTCTACCCTTTGTTTTTTTTTATTGTACATGACTTATTTAAACTATTTTTTAGGCGTTCAAACTAACTTATCTTGATTAAAATCCTTGCAATTTTACAAATTTGTTCTTTTAGTAAAGTGATGCAACTCGATTACATCTACCCTTTATTCCAATCAAGTATCTTAAGAAGTGAGCAAGCATATTGAGGTAGGTGAATTCAAGTAATGTGTTATCATCTCAAACTAAAAATATTCTATAATTTATGGCCTTTAGCCCCTAGTTCTATCTTGTACAATATACTATACTTTCATATATTGAATCCTTTTTAAGGTTCTCTGTGCCCTTAAACATTTTTTACTATAAGGAATGTAAGGTCAACTCCTTTATTATTTATTATTATTATTAAAATAAGGTAAGTTGAGAGAGGAATGAATTGAACCAAGACTCTAAGACATAAAATAAAATGAATGTCCTTTTTCTCATTAACTAGCCTTTAGTGTACTTATTTCATCCTTTTGTTTATTTCACTTTGGCATAAGTTATTTACCTCCTACTTTTTCCTTATTAGTTAGTTACCTCTCTTTATTTCCCTTCTGTCCTCAGGTTTTTGATTTTTAGTTAAGGTATTAACCAACCAAACAATCATCTACCCTTTTACCCTTCTTTCTGAAGAGACTAGATACTTCATTCCTTCTCTCGAAAGGTATCAAAGAAGTAGTTAGTAAAAGTCGACTTATATCCCTAAATTCGATTGGCTTCCTAAAGTAATAGACTGCTAGTTTAGGAAAGAAGACCTTGGACAACAAGCTTTTGCCTTGGCTCTTTTTATATGGGGTTCTAAATTCGTCATTATTAATCGACCTATTTTTGTCCTTCTATCCACTTACTGAGTTTGCCTCATCTTATTGACATTTGTCTTAATAGTAGCATTCCTCATTTATCATTTAAGAGGATTCCTCCCCTTAATTTTTTTAGCTAATTTGATAAGCTTTGTATTGCCAACATAAAGGGGTTGATTTAAGCAACTAATATATTGATTTAATTGTAAAATAACAATAGGCATCCCTATGTGTCAATGTGTTAAGAGGCATCATAAAAGCTATCCTCAAATTTGTAGACTCTAACAATAAGTGTGCAAAATTATTCCATCTTTACTATCCCACATTATCAACAAATTTAGCCACAATCTTGTTCCACATTGCCTTAGGTTTCACACCTAATGTTTTGTGGACAAATGGAATGTTTCACCATTGCTTACAACCTATTTAATTCCCTTGACTACCTTATGCTATATGCCATAAATCCCTTATTATAGAATGGGTTTGGGAAGATGCTTTTTCTTTTAAATTCAAAAATTAAAACATCTAATTCACATAGTTACTACGTAGAACAGTAACCCAAAGATTGCTTGGCTATGACAAAATTCCCCACTCCAACTTAATAAGGAAAGCCTAATTGTTCATAAAAATCTTCTGTAACCTCATCCCACCATTCATTTTTGTTTGACATATTTGATCCCAATTAATCAGATGGACCTTTCTCTAATCATTATAATTGCCCTAAATAAAACCCTAACACAATTATATGTTCTAATTGGAATTTTGGTCGACTATATGGTTTAAGTTGGCAGGTATGATAACATCAATTAGAAGAGAGCAATCTAACCTATGGGTGAAAGTTAATTGACCTTCTATCCTACTAAACATTGCCTCACCTCCTCCATAATGTGATTATAAGTTTTCCTTATAACTCGGTTATAAAGATAGCTATGATATTTTCCCAAGTCATAAGTAAGTGAAAAACCAATCTCTAAGTTGATTGCATGCCATAGAGATCGGGGTACATTCTTAAGTAAGTGAAAAACCAATCTCTAAGTTGATTGCAAGCCATAGAGATCGGGGTACATTCTTTAAGAATCAATTGAAGTCTCACCTACGCTAACTCTTTGAACTGATGAGAAGGTATTAATTAAAGTAGTAATCATTAAAGGACTATCGATACCAAAATAGTTAAGGTCAAAATTTTCCTTAAGAAAGTAAACCGAGAAGATATAAAGCCGATGCATGAGATTTGTGAACAAACTGACCCCATTCCTAGTAGTAGTAACCGTTATTGTGATAGAGAGAGCTTTCACCAACGAAAAATCAATCACATCTTATGCCCTATAAGAAGGAAAGACATCAGCCCTATAGTATATTAGATCCTCTTCTTGTAACATCCCACCCCCGACGGGAAGGATAAAATAATAATTGGGTCAGGGGTGAGAGTGAATAGGATTGATTTGGCATTTTTATGCATACTGGTATTTGTGAATAGTGAATTTTGCACATGAAAAATAACTGTACATGCATTCATGATATTTCCTGATATTTGTGCCTACATGGGATTTTATATTGGAAATGTGGTATATGGGCTTCAAAAATGTCGGGTTCGGGTCACGCGGGAGTGGGGTGTTACATGATCTTTATGAAGAAGTATATACGCAACGTCTACCTAGGTATGCTCATCCACTTAATAAAGTTTGTCATCTTCATAAAGCCTTGTATGGTCTTAAGCAAGCTACTCAAGCATGGTTTACTAAATTTAGTTTCACCATCAACCATCTTGGCTTTACATCCAACTCTTATAATCATGCTTTGTTTATCCAAAAATTAGATCAATGGTGCCATCTTTTCTTTCTATATGTTGATGATATGATAATTGTGGTCAAACATCACCTAAAGTCATTAATGGCAGAATTGTACATCACTTAAAGTCAGTAATGGCAGAATTGTCTGACTAAGTATAGCTGCTATGGTTGACATAATTATAGGAGTAAATTGAGGCATAATTTTAGGAGTAGACTAAGGCATAGTTTTAGGGACAGTATTACCTTATTTTGCCCTCTCTTCTTTGTATAAATATGTATGCACAGAATCAATAAAACTAATGTCAAATCTCCACACTTCTAAGTGAGAATCATAAGGATCATGCATGTATTGACTTGCCAGACTTGCAGCATATGCTATGTTTGATCTAGTGTGTGGGATAAATCAATCTTTAATCAACCTTTAATATCTGCCCAGTTCCACATATTTACCAGCTCCTACTTGTAATTTGGTTAGCTTTAATAGGAGAGTGAGAACTTTTTCCTACTTCTACTCCTACTAATCAACCTCATTCGAGCTTTCTTCTACTTCTATTGACCAATCTCATCCAAGCTTTCTTCGACTCCTAGTGACCAAGCTTAGCTAGTGCATCTGTTGAGCTTGGCTTGTGCCTCCTGGTTCTTCTCTGAACTCGTAATTCCTCTTCTGATCTTATTGTTCCTTAGATTCTTTTGAGCTCTTTTGTTCGCCATCTTTCCAACCTCATCTTAATTGGAAGCAACTGTTTAGTGAGTCTTCTAAAATTACTCTCCATTGTTGTTCTCCATCTTTTGCTAGTAGTTGTTTCATTGTGGCACCTCCTTTTGAGAGACTTAAGTAGGGAGCTAAAAATTGGTCTTCTACTATTGTTGGCTTCTTCATAGGGAAGCGGCCTGCATTTCTTCTAGTCAAGACTTGGGCTTTAAAACATTGGAAAAAGTCGGTGTTTGGATGATGTTCTCCTAAATGAAGATAGCTTGTTTCTCTTCAAGTTCTCTTTAATTGCAGGTGCTTAAGAGGTGTTAGAGGTTGGATTGTGGCATTTTAATAGTTTACCTCTCTTCATTTAACTCTGGAAACCTGATGTCAATCTCAATAATATCATACGTAATCATATACTAATTTGGATAAATTTCTACCAGGTTCCCCTATGATACTTGTCCCCCAAGAGATTGAGCATGTTGGCAAGCTTCATTGGGAGGCCATTTGTATCGATGAGGCTACTGCATCTAGAAGTATTATTGGTTATGTCAAACTTTGTGTTTTAGTTGAAATGAAACAAGAGCTCCTTGGTTCTATTCCTCTACTAAGGTTTAGTGAGAATGATACCTTGATTGAGGATTCTATCAAGGTATCCTATCAGTATTCTATCAAGGTATCTTATCAGTGGAGACCTTCCCTAAAGCAACAAGGGATGATCTAGAAAGCTACAAGAAAATAGTTTCAAAGAGGCAATTTCAATGAGTTCATAGGAATTGATAATTAGGCGGAGCATTTCTCTGGAAAACAAGGGTCTCAAGTGGATAAAGATGATGCTGTTCATTTTGCTTCTCCTAGCTTGCCCAATGAGGTACTCTAAAAGTACAAAACATTCTCAAGGTGGACAGCAAGGGAATTCAATTTACTCAAACTTCTAACTTAGAAATGGAAATTTCCACAAGTAAAGGGCTTGGATCTGATGCTTCTTGCTCCTTGGTACAAAATGAGATGGTCCCTTCGGACACTATTTAAAAAGATACTAGTTTAGATGCCCGAATTGTCTCTTATGAGGAAGGATTGATCTCCCACGATAGTGGTAATGCCAAGGATGGGTTTAAAAATTGATGAGAAAGGAGTTTTAGTCGCAAGATCAAGGCCAAGCCTTCCAATTCAACCTTTATGCTCCCCCAGTGCCAATTGTAGCTTGGAACACTAGGAGTTTTAATAGTCCTAAAAAGCAACAAGTAGGATATGTGATGTAGGACAAATAGAAGAAGTATTAACTAGCAGCTAAATATCACAAAATTAGGAAATTTGACTGATATTGGGCTGTTAGAATATCAATTTTGAGGACTGGATTTTGGCTAGGAATGCTAAAATTTTAGATTTTGTATAGCTGGGGTTTTAGGGTTTGATTGCTGAAAATTTAGGTTTAGAATTTCAGGGTTTAATATGGCTGAAATTTAGGATTAAGATGGCTGAAATTTAGGTTAGGTTTGCTGGAATTTTGTAAGGAACACAAATAATAGATAGTAGAAATCAAGAATCACTCTTAGGATCTAAGAATCATTTTTAGTTGAAAAATTAAGTTTGTTGAAAATTTCAGATTGCTTGTTATTGAAGGGATGGATACACACATATTTATGGAGACTTTTTTAGAACTCTTATTCTACTAAGCAAGGATTCCTAACAAATATAAATCTTATTCTAATAAAAATTTTATAAGTCCTAAACAACTAGGATAACATATCTAAAATAGAATAACATATTGTACCACTACTTCCTATCTAATAAAGAATCCTAATAGAATCTAAATTTCAGCCTTTATCTCTGATATAAACTCAATTCTCAATCCTCATCCTACTAAATTAAAGCTTGTGGTTGACTAATCTTTCCTCTTTTATTTCTTTTATAGACTTTTAGTTCTTTTTTATGAATTCTTCTAACTTGTCTGAAGTCGTCCTTGACGTAAAATGTGATAAATACTAATCATATAAGTTTGGATCCAAGTTCTGAAATTTTGATTCTAAAATTCAATTACTATTAGAAATCGATCTTTCTTTCCACTTCACAAGAAATTGTCTATGTCTTCCATCTATTGTGGCTACAATTTGTTCATTAAGAATATCCTCTGTCTCCTCTTTAAGATGGGGAATGGTTGAAATTCTTACAGCTACAATAAGAGATTGCGTATCATTATCCTTGAGAAATAGTTAAGTTTGCAATATTAAAGATATGACTGATTCCCATGTCATTTGTTAATTCCAAAAACATAAGCATTAACACTAAAGATCTTATAAGAATCAGCACTCTGTGAATGAAATTTCTTATATTTTCTTTTTTGAAAATACTCTGGACGAATCCTAACCATCACCATATCCTCGTCATTGACTTCCACCAATGCTGATCAGCATGTTCTTTGTAAGACAAATTGTTGGTTATTATCATTCGTTGTATCTCATAAAAAATGTCCCTTATGTGTTGTAAACCTTCAGCTTCAATACTAGTGTTGTTTGTCGTAAAGAAACTAGAACTACAGGCTTCTTTGGTTGAACTCTTGAGACTATCTCAAAAGGACTCTTACCATCAGACCAATTTATAGAACTATTATACGCAATTTCTGCCTCAGGGAGAATTAGGTCCTAATGTTTTACATTTTCTCCAACCAAACATCTTAACAAATCCCCTAAGATTCTATTCACCACCTCTATTTGTCTATCAGTTTAAGGATGGAAATAACTTGAAAATTGAAGCTTAGTGTTCAATGTTTTCTATAGAGTTTTCCAAAATATAACTCATAAACTTCACGTTATGCCCAAATATGATGGTTAAAGGTAATTCTTGGAGACATAGAACCTCTTTGAAGAATAATTTAGCAGTGTGGATAACATTAAAAGTGGTGGGCAATATATTTGTAAATGGTTTCTCTACAACGTAGGCATCAAGAACGTACATATTGCTGCTTCTTGTAGTTAGTTGCACTAAATTGCCATCATTGCTAAACTTGGACTTTGCATTTGCACTCACAGCTTCTTCTTTATTCCTTTGTTGTACTAACTGCGCATGTTCATTCAAGTCTACTTCTCTTTCATCAACCAAGACAACTCAATCTTCATTTACAACACTAATATTATCATCAAGTTTTGAGCCAACAAGCTCCGAAACCCCATTTTGTTGTTGGTTAAACTTTTCAGCTCCATGTTATATTATTTTAGCTTGTTGTCCTATTCTGTTAACCTGTTGAGCTGTTTCTTCAGCTTATTGTTTAAGTGCTTGAACTTGTTTTCAATTGTTTCAACTTTAGGGTTTGCCAACACTTTGATCATCTCATATTGTCAAACTCTCCATGTCATGATCATCTTCCATTGCCAAACTCTCCATATCATCAAGTATTTGAGCACCTTCTACATGTAGGCTTGAAGATTCAAATTAATCCACTAAATTGAAGGAATTAAAATCAATACATGATTTTTCAGCAAAGATTTTTCCATACATTGTGTGCTGTTGATGAATATCAGTCCCTTCTTCTTGCTTATTACCACATTGTCCATCAACTATAGGTTGCTGGTTGGTATAGTTTTTTCTTGTGGGAGTTTTGACTTTTAGGGAATTTATGTCAAGGTTGTCTATCATCTCCAAAATTTGTTGAACATGTTTTCTTATAGAACTTGTTACATGTAAGTTGGATTTTGGAGCACCTTGTGAACTATGATCATCAAGCCCAATTTTTTTACAATATTTAGAAGTATTTCATTTTGCTGTAGGTTGTTGAATATTCTTCTATAAGCCCTTCTATTACATGTCGCAATTGTAAACTAAAGCTTTGATACCAAATTGATGGAGGAAAAATAGAAGAATTATTAACTAGTAGCTAAAAATTACAAAATTAGGAAATATGAATGATATTAGGCACCTGGAATATCAAGTTTTAAGACTGAATTTTGGTTAGGAATATAGCTGGGGTTTTAGGTTTTGATTGCTAAAAATTTAAGGTTAGAATTTCAGGGTTTAATGTGGCTGGAATTTAAGGTTAAGATGGCTGGAATTTAGGTTAGATTTGCTGGAATTTAGTAAGGAACACAAACAATGGAAAGTAGAAAACTAGGAACCACTCATAGGGTCCAAGAATCACTCTTAGAAAAATGTATCACATCTTCTAGTTGAAAGCTCAAGTTTATAGAAAAAATTCTGATTGCTTGTTATTGAAGGGCTTAATACACACACCTTTATAAAAAAGTTTTTAGAACTCTTATTCTAGTAGGAAAAAGGTTCCTATTTAATAAGGAATTCTAAAACAAGCTAAATTTCAGACTTTATTTTTTATGTCAACTCAATTCCCAATCCTCATCCCCACCAAATTAAAGCTTGTGGTTAACTAATCTTTCCTCTTTTATTTCTTTTATAGACTTAAGTTCTTTTGCATTAGTATGACTACGTGAAATCAATAAAGCCATTAATCTTTGACCTTGTGGAAACCAAAAAGCTGAAAAATGCAAGCTAGTTTGCTTTCTTAATAAGAATTGGAAGATTATAAGAGAACTGTTATTGGATATGATCCTGAGAGAATTTTCATCCTCTAACTCTGTCATCTTAGATCAGTGTATAAATCTACAAGTTGAAATTTTGGGATCAGGTACAATTTGGATCTCTTTTATCTATGCCTCTAATTTTGCTTTCCAAAAAAATTCACTATGAAATGATCTAAGGCACTACTATAGCTTAATCAAGGAACCGTGAAAAGTGAAGGTCTAGTACTCTGTAAGGTAAAATATCTTGATCTCTTGTCAACAATTGATTTTGCATAATCAGCATCTATACATGTCTCAAATACTAGAACTTCATTTCTCTTAAACAAATACCCGTTTTTTTGTGTCTCTTTTAGATATTGCAATACTATGTCAGTTGCTTCTTTTAGGCTATGCATGCATTGACTTGTCATATTCACTGCATATACTATATTTGGTTGTGTGTAAGATAGATAAATGAGCCTCCCTACAAGGCGTTGATAATTTTCCTCGTCTACTGTGACATCCTTCTCTGCCTTTTCAAGTTTAATATTTGGGTCTGTCAAGAGTACTTGTTGGTTTGCATAAGAACTCATTAGTAGCATGGATATGATATTGTCCACATAGATTTAAACAATTTCACCTTTTTTTTCATTTTAATAAATAAGTCATTGTATACCTTTCCCTTTGAGAAACTATTTTCGATTAAATAAGGGCCCAACCTGTCATATCATGCTCTAGTTACCATAAATATCTTTTGTCTATATGCTTAGGTGCATCGTACTTTCAAAACCTAAAGATTGTTCTATGTATGCCTCTTCTTTAATGTAAAGGATGTAAATTTATTTCTTCTTTTTGGTTAAGCATTTGTGCAGGTGGGTTCACAAAAATGATATATGTCCATTAAATTAACTATATTTATTTATTAATATTTATATTAAAAATGAAAATGATATACAATCATATGTATTTCTTTATTAGTAATCAATAAATATTAATTTATTATACTTATTAATAATTAATTATATATTTATTAGTTTTATATGCTTATAAATAGTATCATTAAATTTTTATTTACTATGTACTAATACTAATAAATAAGATAACTAATTCGTTTTGTATTTTATTTTACGAATAATTAATGATCAATTTGATTATTTTTCATTGTTAATGGTACTTAGAACTCTATTCAATGCAAGAATAAATTGATTTAGTCTCATCATGCACATGTAGGGACTCATTCATGCATTGTAAATAATTCTTCAGTTTCCAATTTTCCCTTTAAGCCTTCATTTAGTAATTTATGATTTCCTTGTACTTGGAAAATAGTCTCTTGCTTTCTGCAATCAATATCTCACGATTTGGGTGATCATTTAATCTTTAAATGAGATGAAGGGCTAATGTAACCCTATTCCAAAAAAAAAAAGCCAGGAGAGAGCATGACATCAATTTAAATTAACAAGATCATAAAGAAATCATATAATCAATTATTAATTCATAAATATAGTAATCAAACCTAAAATTGCTTCTAATACTAGACTGGTCATGAAAAGCGATTATCAACTGGTTAACAAACTTGATGACAGAAAAAGGAAGTGTTTTTTATGCCCTTCATGGCATTTAATCTGTCTATCTATTTACGCTATGGCTAGGTTTCTTCAGTCTTGTCTGATTAAGTTAAATAGTCTTTTTGTCTGGTTTGGTACAGTACAGTGCACCTTGATTTCCAATTCATCATAATCTATTGTTTTTGTGTCTATGCATCAATTTGTACATATTTTCAATTATGGTTCTCTTCGTTGGACCAGCCTTTGTTGTTAAACCGTCACGTAAGTTGAACTGGCCTTGGAATATCTACTGAGGGGAGAGGGAATTAAAGAAGAGGAACTGAAATAATTCAACGGGAACGAGCTATATTATCAAATTCTTCGATGTGGAAGATAGATAGTAACTGTCACATGTAGCCTGATAGTATTTTTGGTCCTTTAGAGTATTTGACAGAAAATTCATATATTCTCAGAGTGTACAAGTAATGGGAAGCTTTGATGGTTGGAATCAAGGCGAGCAATTGTCACCGGAATATGATGGTTCTTTCACCAGGTTTACTACAACGTTAATGCTTAGACCTGGAAGGTATGTGTCCAGATGCTTGATCTTCTGTCTTCTCCATCATACGATGTTTAACATCAGATGCTTTTCTTTGTAAGGTATGAAATTAAGTTCCTGGTTGATGGAGAATGGCTACTCTCACCAGAATATCCTACCATTGGCGAGGGGCCGACAAAAAATAACTTGCTAGTTGTTGAATAGTTTATATCCTTGCAGTTTTTGTTGTATAATAAAGTACTCGACCTTAGTGGCCTGAGCTTTCTCTCGATATATCTCTGCCAGCACTACCAGCTTATTGTTCTATCTTTTACGTAACTACTGTAAATTGTAGAAGCTTAATGTACTTAGATTTGGTTAAACTGGTCAAGGAATTAGATGTAAAGGATACTTTGGAATGATTATGTGTTCTCTGTTAACAGTAGTTGCTTTTTAATGGGGAAGAAAGATAGAGATCCAAGTTCTATTATACAATTTAGTTGCATCTTTCTGAAATGGTACAAAGTTGCTCGGACTAATAACAGAGCCAGCCAAAATCAAAAAGCCGTTTTCTGGGCCATTTACACTCCATTGTATTGAATTCGTAAAGGCATATTGGAGTGTGGAGGAGGGAAAGATGAGAGGTAGTTTGCTGGCTGAAGGATCTAATCCTGTTCAATTTAACAGGGATTTTACAGCTGGAATAATAATGCGTGAGAAAATAGTATAAAGTATCGAAATTAAAATTTTGTTCTCAAAAGATGAGTAAATCTCTATAATTAGGTAAAAGTTTCAATAAGTGCAATTTTGACATTACAAAATAACGAGAATAAGAAGGCATTTGGTTCACTTGCAATAATAGATAATGTCAATAATAGATAATGTCGAATTAGAAGTATATATTTAACGGGTAAATGATATAGACCTACTTAGTCTATAAAATTTTGACGAAAAAGGCTTTTATTTTTAATTTTCTAGAAAATC
>JANKYF010000002.1:57346819-57375444 GCA_029829435.1 Erythroxylum hondense | reverse complement strand
AAATTGGACGATCCAAAAATTTTACGATTGAACCGTTTAAACTGGTTAAGTTTTTAAATTATTTATCTAGAGGTTAGAGAGACACTTGGATGTCCAAAATCACATGTTAGCATATTAACACATTTAAAGTTGTAATAGATGTCTATGAATTTAGAAAAATTATATTATTTGATGTTAATATTAAGATATTTTTGATACAATTCTTTAAAATTAAGATATCTTAAATTGTATTTTACTAAAAGAGACATATGAAATTACCTTCTTATGTGAAATTTTCATTATTTTTAATAAAATATTGAGATAAGAGTTTACAAATATATAAATAAGTAAATATTAAACCTTTATTCTAGATAATGATAATTACTGGATGAGGGTGGTTTCACCGTGAATACGAAAAGGTAGAGGGACCACAAAGCAAATGAGAGCTTTGCGGCGACAGTTTACTCCAGCCAGGAGGGGAAAGACATTGACAAAAGTCTGTTAATGAAGCTTTAGACGTGGGAGGTTCCAATTGAACCAGCCGCCGGCAAAGCAAACGGAGTCTATACTCTGGGAAACAACACATACCAAATTGATAACCATAATAAAATTCTTCAAACTCCTTGGCTGTCTCTTCATCCACTTCACCGCTTACACCTCAAAAACACTACTCAACCACACTTCACTCTCACCTAAGCCAGCAGACCAAAATTCCAAGAGTCCTTTGTTCGTTTTCGACAGGTCCGATGTTTGTATAACTTCATTGTCCGACCCATCAGTACTAACGCCATACTGTCACTATCTGGAGCAAATTTGCTCATCTACTGCTAAATTTTAGTTTGCTTTACTTCTTGCTGTTGGGGATTACCTCAATACTTGTATATGGCTCTACAATTCGCTAGTTTTGGTTTGGGGGCTGGTTTGACTCCCTCTTCTTGCCGTCATCCCCCGAGGTTCAGGAGTGGACATGTTAAAGCCTCTGCCTTTTCCTGCCCCTCTCTTGTTTCCATTCCCAGATTCAAAGTCAAAGGTATTTTCTGTTCCTTAGTATAATCGTTTTTCCTAAATGATAAATTTTTTCACTTTGACTTTTTATTCCAATTCTTTTGATGCCATTTTCCAAACTCTTGATCGATCTTTAATGCTGTGTTCTAGAGATTCTTTCGCCTGTAGCTTGGGTTTTAGGCTAACTTAGTGACAATGCTTTTACTGAATAAGTGAAGTAGCTGTTACACTACATACATACAATCCTTTTGCTCTAACGTATAACCGCAAGTGTCGTGCTATTGAAATTGCTTATAGCTTCTCTTTTTTCTTTTCTTTTCTTTTTTTCTATCAATGAGTTTCTTACTTTACAAAAGAAAAGTAGAAGTAGCTGTATACAATTATAGGTACATATTCATATTCATATGCATAAACACACACACACACACACACACACACACTTTCATTTCGGTGTCCTCACCCCATATATACAGTTATAAGTTTTTAACTTAAAAAATCAATAAAAGAAACGAGCAATATGGTATTGGTTACTGGACTAATCTTTTTGGGATTGTTGTCATGGCCAATCAGTTCGTTTCATTTTAGTTAATTTCTTCACTTGATCTTCTGTTAGTTCTTCTATTTATTGATAACAATTGAGTGCATGGATTAACCTACTATTGAGTTGAAGCAACAGTAATCGATGCGGTTGTGTAGAATACTAACTACTTTAAAGTTTATCTACGCGTTCTGAGATAATACCGTCTCTTAATTAACATATTTAATAATTATTGACTACAAAACTAAGAATTTTTTAATTGTTATTGTATAATCCAGTTTACCTTCAGTACCATTGTGTCAAATCATTGTGCATCTTTCTTGGGGAAAAAGAAAGCACAAGTGAACAATTTTCTTCCAAATATGTGAGGTACAGTATGTTAAAATCTGTTTTTCTTGTAAAATTTGTGAAAGGGTAGTTTCACCCTTATATGATATCATATTTGGGATTGTGACAACCATACGTTTATTTTGCGGTTGACTTTATTTGGTTATCTTGGCTAAGCTTTTCTTCATTCTGTTTCTTCTTGAGCTACATTAGTATGTCAAAAACTCCTGCAGGAAAATAGAGAAGGGATATGATGTCACTATTTTTGGGAACAAATTCTTCTTTATGATAGCTTCTTTGCTTGCCTAAGCGGTCTTTTTGGCTGTAGCTGTGCATTTGGAGGCCAAATGCATATGCCAGTTAGGGATGAAAAGAACTAATGCATGTTGCAATCAAGTTCTAGCCTACTATGTGGCTTGTGTGTATTGACTGTTCGATTGTGTTAGCCTTTTCTATTTTGCGTATGTGGTTGATGCTATTTCATTAATGTCTAATTCGTGGTTATTTCAAAGTTGATAATTTAGAAGGCTTTGTTTCTCCTAGCATTATGATGTGCAATGTCTAGTTTCTCATTCACTTTTCTTCGAACAACTTTTTATAGTCCCTTCGTGCTCTTCATTTTTTTCTCAAAAATTTCCTTTTTTGTTTATAATTACTAGGTAAAGTCTTATCAAGTGATGGCTTTCTTGAAACAAATGATAGCTCCCTTGTGGTTTGCTTTGGGGAAATGTTGATTGATTTTGTCCCCACCGTCAGTGGGTTGTCATTGGCTGATGCACCTGCTTTTGAAAAGGCTCCAGGGGGTGCGCCTGCAAATGTTGCAGTTGGTATTGCTCGTCTTGATGGCTCGTCAGCATTTATTGGGAAGGTGGCATTCTTATCTATTCATCTAATTTTCTTGCTATAATTTTAAGCTTTGAACTTGCGATAAGTACATAAACATTTTATAGTGACAGTGTGGTATAAAGAATAGATTTCACATATTTACTGAATGGTGCTCTGCAATATGGGTGACCTATTGTTTAGGATATCAAAGTGGAGGGGAGAATGTGTACAACTAGAAAATGAAAATTAACCAAAGTTTAGATTTCAAGCACAAAATTTTTTTAACGTAAAATAAATTAGGAATCACACTGCTTGTGAGCATTGGATTCTGGCATCTAGGAAGAGTTGATTCAATGTAGTCTCATTAGTGTGACTGCTTTCTTGGTCTGAACTTGTGACCAAAGTTTATAATGAAGCAAGCTCATCACTGCACCTAGCTCGCCTTGTTAAAGTGCTGATTACACTCAACGAGGTAGGACTTTAATTTCTAAATAGACTCTTCATTAGAACTAAAGTACTTAAATCTCTTCAACAATAAAGGTCACCAGTGTTGAATTAGATGAATATTTTCCACATCCTTTTACTAAGAATTTATGGTCAAGATATGTATTATCTCGTAATATTACAATCTGATTGTAATCAGATTCTATAGATTAGATATCAATATCTTAGAGATATTCTAGGATTATCTTTCTATATCTGTATAGATTATCTAGCCTATTCTCCTTGTATATATTTACTACATTCCTTAATAGAGGAAATAAGCTCTTATTCACATGGTATCAGAGTCGATGGTTTAGCAAGGGACGAGTATGGAGACGGTAGTCAGATCTCGTGGTTGCTTCCCCACGAAGAAGAGCAAGGAGACTTCTGGTGGGCCTAGACTAGTGGAGTAGAAGGACTCTTGGTGACGTCATATACTCGAGCTGCTAAGAAAAAGGCTTTTGCTCAAGGGGAAGTTCAAGTCCAATGTGGAAATTCACACTTGAGGGGGAGATTATTGGGATGTCAAGTGTGATTGAGAATCCCATATTGGAAAGACATGGAACTATTGAAGGACATATAAGTAGAAAGGACCCATAAACCTAAAATCTTAAGGTTTTGGGTTGAAGTATGGTGTTAAAGCTCACGACTATGTTTCCTCACTAGGCCCATGATGTAGATCTTCTATGAAAGTGGGGTTTACCTTTTGAAAAATAAATCTGACGTTAGTATTGTTTTTCCTAATTTCTACAATATGATCAATACTCAGTTTGATGTAAAAATTAAGAGATTTCGATTAGACAATGCCAAGGACTATTTCAATCAAACCCTTTCTCCATTTTTTTTTTCAGAAAATAGGAATTATTCATGAGTCCTCATGTGTTAACACCTCACAACAAAACGGTGTGGCTGAGCGAAAAAATTTACATCTCCTAGAGATCACTAGAGCATTGTTGTTTCACCAAAATGTTCTCAAACAATACTGGGGTGAAGCCGTATTAATTGCTGCCCATCTTATTAACCGACTTCCAACACGTGTCGTTGGGTTCAAAAGTTCAATTGATATTCTCATAAAATTTTTCCCAAATTTTTCTATTTCAAACAGACGTATACCTCGAATCTTTGACTGTGTTGCGTTTGTTCATGTTCGTTCTCACAATAGGAGCAAATTAGATCCACATGCTTGTCGATGCATTTTTATTGGATATTCCTCCATACAAAAGGGTTATAAATGCTTTCATCCACCTTCTAAAAAATTTTGTGTTTCAGCTGATGTTACTTTTGTTGAAAATGAACCTTTATTTTAGCACACTTATCTTCAGGGGGAGACCTTGAGTGAAGATAAGGCAAAGTATATGTTTCTTCTTGATCCTAGTTCAACCTATACCTATAACCGTTGTAGAATCTACTTCTCCCTCAATTGAGTCAGCCACATCTGTTGAAATGATGAAAGATATGGGAAATAAAGATAACATGCAGCCACTGCAAGTTTATTCTAGGAGGAAGATACCAGTCTCTCGACTAGCACAAGTCCATTCCCCCATTCGTGTTGTTGCCCAAATTTCATAAATCACTCTCAAACCAGCTGACAATGTCACACCAGGTGGTGAGCCAAGTGTTGAGCCGTTTGAACCAGCAGATGAACCAGAAAAAAAAAGTACTGAAAACCTACCAATTGCACTTAGGAAAGGAACAAGAACTTGCACAAAACATCCATTGTCTTTTTTCATGTCTTATCAGAATCTATCCCAAAAACATAGAGCTTTACTAACCAACCTCTATACAATTCCTACACCAAGAAATCTAACCGAGGCATTAGGATACAAAAAATGGGAGGATGTTATGAAGACCGAAATGGAGGCCCTTGAGAGGAACAAGACATGGGAGTTAGTGGAATTGCCGAGAGGGAAGAAACTAGTCAGGTGTAGGTAGGTTTTCACCTTAAAATACAAGGCTGATGGCACAGTGGAAAGATATAAGGCCAGATTGGTGGCCAAAAGTTACACTCAAACTTATGACATCGATTATCTAGAGACATTTGCCCCTGTTGCTAAGATGAACATAGTACGGATACTGTTGTCATTAGCTGCTAATCTCGAGTGGAATCTGCAACAATTTGATGTTAAGAATGCGTTCCCCCATGCTGATCTAGAAGAGAAAATTTACATGGAAGTTCCTCCTGGATTTGAATCTAAAGAGGGAATGGTGTGCAAACTGAAGAAAGCCCTTTATGGGCTCAAATAATCACCATGAGCGTGGTTTAGGAGGTTTGCTAAGGTGATGATTTCATTGGGATATAAGTAGAGTCACAACATTTATGCAGATGATATCATCGTGACAGGTAATTATGTAGAAGAGATGAAAAATCTAAAACAATGTCTCTTGAAGGAATTTGATATCAAAGAGCTAGGAAAGTTAAAGTACATCTTAGGCATTGAAGTAGCTCACTCAAAGCAAGGGATTTTCATCTCTCAACAAAAGTATGTACTTGACTTGTTGAATGAATCAAGAAAGTTGGGTTGTAAACCAGTGGAGACACCGATTGAATTCAATCATGGATTATTTGATGCTTTAGAAGATCCCATGGTAGATAAAGGATCATATCAGAAGCTTGTTGGGAAGTTGATATATCTGGCACACACAAGACTAGATATAGTATTTGCAGTGAGCACGGTTAGTCAATTCACGCACAATCCTAAAGAATCACATCTCAAAGCAGTAAATAGGATACTACAATACTTGAAGGGTGGCCCGGGAAGAGGAATTTTGTTTAAGCAACAAACAGTCATAGGTATGACATTAGAGGCTTATACCGATGTAGATTATGCAGGGTATTTAGTCGATAGGAGATCAACATCTGGTTACTATACACTCCTAGGTGGTAATCTTGTATCATGAAGAAGTAAGAAGCAGAATGTAGTAGCAAGATAAAGCGCAGAGTTAGAATTAAGATCTATGGCATTGGAAATATGAGTTACTTTGGCTGAAGATGATCCTAGATGACTTAAGAATAAAATGGGCAGGACCCATGAGGCTGTACTGTGATAACAAATTAGCCATCAGCATTGCATATAACCCTGTTCAACATGATCGAACAAAGCATATTGAAGTTGATAGGCACTTTATTAAGGAAAAACTGGAAAGTGGCTTAATAGGCACTTCATTTGTGTCAATCAAGAATCAGTTGGTAGATGTACTTACAAAGGGATTGACAAGCACAATGTTTCAAGATATTATTGGCAAGCTTGGGATAGAAGATATCCACCCACCAGCTTGAGGGGGAGTGTCAGATTATGTAGTATTATTTGGAAAGATTGTATAGTTATAGAGATCATATAAATCCCTGATTTTAGGGGATTAGAATAAGATACAAATTTCCCTATAATTAAGGTAGTTTGTTACTATACTTAGATTAGACAATCATATATATAAACGAAGCTTGTAACCTAAGATGTTTTTGTTTTTGACTATTATGTTTCTATTGTGAGTGAGGATGTGATAAGGACAATAGCAGCAATAGACAACAGTACTTAAAAGAGTATGAAGAGATGGAAATGATAAATGCAAGAATCTCAACAACATAAAAGGTTAGACCACACACAAGCCTAGGTAAAGTTTCATCCTAATACTAATTGGCAATAAGTGGAGTAGCCCACTATGCTTATATGTTAGCTTTCTTTCCCCTCTTTTTTCGATGTGGGACATTCATATATGGGTATTCTCAACATTCCCCCTCACATTTGAGCCCTTTTTTACTTGGATAATCTGGAGAGGTACGTAAACAATTCTCATCAGGGCTGAACTTTTGATTGAAGTCAAATAGGTCCCCTCCTGGGCAAATAATGCTGCTGGGCTACTTGCTCGATGCAGACTTCAAATCCTTCTCCAGTTGTTTAAATGATGGGCTCCCTTCTTGGCAAACAATAGGCTAAGATCTTCATTAGCTCTGATACCATGTTAAATTTGTAATGGACCTACGAGCCCACATGAAGAGGAAAGTTAGACCACACACAAGCCTAAGTTAGGTTTCATTCGAAAACTAATTGGTAATAGGTAGAGTAGCCTACTAGGCTTATATATTAGTATTGTTTCTTCTCTTTCTTCAATGTGGGTACTCACATGTGGGTATTCACAACAATATTCATAAATCAAGATTGACCACCCAAATATTGATTAACTTTTTTGTGCATGATTTTTCACAACTTATTGAACACCTCCACCCAAAATAAAACAACTCTGACCACAACAATCCACCAAACCAACATCACATCAAGCTAGCTTCTCTTTTGCAAATTTTATTGAACTGAATTTCATAAGCCAATAAGTGGTTACGGGATTCTAAGGGTTCAAAACTTATTGAAATTTCCAAAAGCTTATAAACCCTGACAAGAACTGCAAATTTCAAATAGTTACAGTCACAAATTCCCCCTAGATTATTGTGTTATGGATTAAGGGTTATGGTATCAGGAGTTATGAACATATTCACATTAATCTTAATGAATTTCTAAAATTATGAGTTTTTGGGTTTCAATCAAAACTTTTTCAAATTTTTACTTAAGTATAGTTTGAGTGTAGGATTAGGATTTGCAACTTTTTCATAATCAATTCCATAATTTTCATTAACAATCAAGCAATTTTAATCAAATTATAGAATTAAAGTTGGTTTTGATACCAATGAAGTATTTTGAGGGAGTTTGGGAAGAAATTAGTCCAAATCCAAGTGAGCTCATGTACAACCAAGAGATTATTTCTCAACCCAAAACCTTAAAGCAAGTGAGCTCATGTACAACCAAGAGATTATTTCTCAACCCAAAACCTTAAAGCAATAGGCTATGAGTCTTATCCTTATATAAAACTCACTTTATTCTTATGTCTCTTTTCGATGTGGCATTGCTCCACTTGTGAATTTCCAGCATCCCCCCTCACCATTGGATCTATCCATATGAAACTATCTTCTCCTCAACCTATATCTTATATGAAGTCATTTGAGTTGCTTCATGAATCACTCATTCTTTTGACTTAAATTCATGAATCTCTATTCATCGGACTTCGCCAACCTAACTCTAATACTAATGAAGGGTTTTGAGGGGGTCTGGAGAGAAGTTGTACCGAATCCAAGTAAAATCATATACAACTAGGACATCATATTTCATCCTAAAATCTTAAAGCAATGAGTTATGAGTCCTATCTTTGTATATAACTCACTTCATTCTTATGTCTTTTTTCGATATGAGATCTTTACTTGTGAATTTCCAACACTCTCAACAACAGAAATAATAACATAAAATCTGAATATTACTAGTCCTAGATCTAAGGATAATGTGCAACAATTATGCACACTACTAAGAACTCCTATTCTTAAGGCTGGACGTGCACATGGTTAACTCCTTCCATCTAAGCTTGCTTTTCACGTTTCTGGCTCCTGGAGTATGTGAGCAAGGAAGCTTTTGTATCAGGATGTTGTCTTTGGTATCTCATTTCTTCAACTATATATGCAGGTTGGGGAAGATGAATTTGGATACATGCTTGCTGATATATTGAAGAAGAATAATGTCAACAATGAAGGCATGCGCTTTGATCCTGCTGCACGCACTGCCTTAGCATTTGTCACATTGAGGAGTGATGGAGAACGTGAATTTATGTTCTACCGCAATCCAAGTGCAGATATGTTGCTTCAAGAAGCGGAATTGGATTTGGATTTGATCAGGAAGGTACGTGATAATTGTGATTAGATCAGTCAAAAGGCCTTTGATGTATGAAGGAAATGAGGAAGTGAAAAAAATGAAGTATCTTGGAGACTAAATAATTGTTGTCGCATTTGTTTGGGTACAGCAAGTTTTTGCTTTTCTTAATTTTGTCCCATTTATTGCATTATTCTTTCATTATGCTCGTGGATTTGGGTGAGCATGCCTATTATATCAGTAAGCTCTTTGCCTTCTTCATAGCCAAACTCTTTGTCAGTCTTGCATTAAAAAATTGAAATAATCACATATTTTGAAACAACAAAATGGTGATGCCAGCAGTAATGAAGAACAAGGTCGTGGTTGCAAATTTTATTTACATGCATTGACAGAGTAAAGATGGAAATGGATGATATTATCAGTTGTTCGACTAAAATACATCCACCTAAGAAGACTGTAACTCGCACAATTTGCATGCTCTTGTCTGCTGTAGCGGGATACATTCATCATCCTCTAATTTAATGTCTGATTTGTACAACATTTTTTTCCCTTCTTTGGCAGGCAAAGATCTTTCACTATGGCTCTATAAGTCTTATAACAGAGCCATGTAAGTCAGCACACATTGCAGCAGCAAAAACTGCCAAGGATGCTGGTGTTATTCTCTCCTATGATCCTAACTTGAGGCTTCCCCTGTGGCCATCTCTGGAAAGTGCGAGAGAAGGAATTCTAAGCATTTGGGAAATTTCTGATATTATTAAGGTATTTATCTCCTTCAGATGCAGATTCAGTTCATTGTCCTCCATAGCACCTGTTTCTGTACTATTTTATAGAGGCAGAACTTTACATGCACTTTTAATGAAAGCTCTAAACTGTCTTCAGATAAGTGAAGAAGAACTCACTTTCTTAACCAAAGGAGAAGATCCATATGATGATGCTGTAGTTCGTAAGTTATTTCATCCAAACCTTACATTACTTCTCATAACTGAGGGTCCACATGGTTGCAGGTACTACACCAAAGTAAGTCCCAGCTATCTCTTTCTTAGTTACCTAAGTTTATATTTGCACAACTTTTTATAGAGGCGGGGTTTTTCGGGTTATCTATGTGAGAATGACCTAAGCTTTGTTATTTATCAAGAATGTTGAATTAAATGTCCAACAAAATAACGTACTAAAATTGGCATTAGGTATTAAGGAAAATTTACTTATTACAGCATATTAAGGAATCTGATATTAATTGAGGTATTATTACAAATGGTATTTTATGGGAAATACAGTATTTGGTGTAGCCAATTATCCATATTCTCATGAACAACATAGTTGGTCACTACTCCTACATGTCATTTATCAAAATGCATGTGCAAGGTGAAAATAACGGTATGGTGATTCCTACTGAAGTTTTAAGGGCTTATTAGGTTCTTGTAAGATTTTATTAAAATTGTGTTTTATTTGTTCATAGAACAATGAAAAAAATTACTCGCACTTGTTAGATTGTGATGTTGTTGCAGAATGCCCTAAATTTCTGGAACTGCCGTTTGAACTGCTCATTTTACCTTGATGATGGTCCCACCTTTTGATAGCTATGTACATTGACCTTTGTTTACTACTACAGGAATTTAATGGGAGAGTTGAGAGTTTAAAAGTTGAGGCCGTTGACACAACTGGTGCTGGGGATGCATTTATTGCTGGATTATTATCAAAGTTGGCTGTGGATTTGTCCATACTCGAGGTAATGCCATTTATTTAAGATTTTGTGAGCTAATGCTAGAATATATATTTTGTACAAATATGAACCTATGTGATTGCATACCTAGTATACTTTATTCATAGCTAGAAATGTTGTTTAAATGACAGCATTTTCAACAATCCTCGTACAGTCTATAATTATAATCTGAAATTTTGAACTATAACCTTTCCTCTTGGATTCAAATTCACTGTTAGCTATCACCAACTTTTTCATTGGAATAATATATCTGTAGATGACAAGAAATTTGATTACAAAGATAGATAATTTGTATTTGGGTTGGTGAAACAAAATAATAATAAGTTAAGGTTATTTTACATATTAATGCATTATAGACTAGATGAAAAAGAATAATCAATCACATGTATCTTGTGGCTCTATATCTTGGTAGATGGTAAAGCAGTGCGGAATTGACCTCTTCCGCATAAGTTTACTCCTCCTATGTCACTGTTTTTGACTTTTGAAGAATTACATCATACACAAGCTTCCTTGTGAACAAAGAAAAAAGGTACTGTGAAGGCAGGTTTTAAAGAAATTATCAGCACAACTGAGATTCAGCAGCGAATGGCCTTTTATTGAAATTTCCAGTAATTAAATTAATATGTGAATTCTAGCAAAGGTTATTTGTATGAAATAGTTGAAAAAGTAGGTCGGCAAGGCCAAATTTATATTAGTTGATGTTCATCAAATTTCACATTCACAGCATGCCGATATTCCGGAAAAAAATTAACAGCTTCGATTCAAAGATTTGTTTCCTGTTCTGTTTCTATATGATAATGCCCTTCCTCCCATCTGCCAGTATCGGTTAGATAACTTTTCCTTGCGTTGTAGTCAGTGACTTGGACCTGCCAATATACTTTGACACTTGCTTATTTATCTTGTAGAATGAGGAGCAATTGAGGGATGCCCTCAGATTTGCTAATGCTTGCGGTGCAATGACCGTGACTCAAAGAGGTGCCATTCCAGCCTTGCCAACTAAAGAAGCCGTGCTGAATGCTATCCTCAAGTCGGTCAGATAATCTGTTTTAACCTCCAAACTTTGAAATGCTAGTGGCCCAGCTGTTAGCTTAGGATGAAATGCTAGTGGCCCAGCTGTTAGCTTAGGATCTAATTGTTTGCAGTGATGGAGAAATACTTGTCTCCTTGGCCTAAAACTTGTTAATGTATACCAATAAGATCACCTTTTTTCTTCTATTGATCCATCAGCCTCTTGTATCACATCATATTATAGTGCTGAGGGTCACAACTTATACGTAAGACAATTATTTTGATAGCAGAAGGATTTGATAGAAAGAAAACGAAGGGAAATAAGATTGAAGAGTGTAATGGGAAGCCAGCAAATTTTTAGTTACAGCACATGTACTCATTTTCCCTGCGTTCTAAATTTTCTAAACTATAAACTGTCAGAGCAGTCTGTCCATAAACAAAAACTGACCTAAGTACCATTCATATAATTCCTATTAGATATAACATTAGTTTTATGCTCTTGTTTTTCTATAACAAAGTTTCAAAAATAGTATAATTTTGTAAAAGATGATTGAAAACTAGCATAAAGTACACACTACAGTATAAGGCAACTGGTAATAAAACATAAATCATCAATTTGGTAAATCTTGCACAAAGATCTTCTTCCACAGCACAATGCACACAAGCACAACACAATATTGGCAACACACAACAGTAGCAGTAATAGTTTCTATATTGATTGATCTCAAAACTAGTAAAAGAACAAGGATAAATATGCTAGGATTCGAGGTCCTAGCCCCTCCAGCCTTAGGTTCACTTTACGTAAACGACAGAATCAAAACTTGCACGCTATTCCCCTCACTCCCGTACTATTTTATTCTTCTATCATAATAACTAACATTTCCCTCCTGTGACAATTTTACCCACCATTGTTTTCCCCATATGATAAGGTCTACCCCTCCAAGGCATTGGTTTTTCTTCTATGGTAAGTGAACCTAATTTCTGGACTCCTATGTACCCCCCCCGTTGCACCTTGTCCTCAAGGTGGAAAGATGGAAATTGTTGGTCAATTAAGTCATAAGGCTCCCATGTTGCCTCCTCCTTCGGCAGGCTCTCCCAACAGATTAACACCTCCTTGACTTGAGATTGTGACCCCTTCCTCACCTCCAAAACAGCTGAAGGTTGGATAAATAACTCCAAATTAGGGCCTAGATCCTTAGGCCAACTAGCTGTCTGATGTTGACCTCGAGCTGCTTTCAACTGCGAAATGTAAAAAATAGGGTGTATTTTGGACTCCGGTGGCAAGGCTAGCTCATAGGCTACGGCCCCCACCCTTCGGATGATTGGGAATGGCCCATAGTACTTAGGAGATAGCTTCTCGTTAATCCTTTTAGCCAATGATTGTTGTCTATAAGGGGCTAGCTTCAAATACACTTAATCCCCTACTGCAAATTCAACATCCCTTCTATGCATATCAGCCCTTGTCTTCATATACTGCTGCACTGTCACAAGATGGCTTCTCAACTCCTCTATCATGGCATCCCTCTCTTGTAACATTTGCTCCACACTAGCTACTACCGTCTTCTGTACTCCATATCTTAAAATCAGGGGTGGTTCCCGACCATAGACCACTTTAAATTGAGAAGTCCCCAAGGATGCGTGGAAAGAGGTGTTATAACAGTATTCGGCCCAATGCAACCACTTGCACCATTGAAGAGGCTTGTCTCTAGAAAAACAATGAAGATAGGCCTCTATGGTCCGATTAGTAACTTCGGTCTGACCATCCGACTGAGGGTGGTAAGCGAAGCTTCGGTTCAGTCGAGTGCCTGCCAGTCTAAATATCTCCTCCCACACTTTGCTCAATAAGACTTTATCCCTATCGGACACTAGAGACCTTGGAATACCATGGAGCCGGACAATCTCCTTGGTAAAGAGCACTGCTACAATCCCTGCTGTGAATGGGTGCTTCAAGGGCAACAAATGAGCAAACTTGCTCAACCTGTCCACCACTACTAAAATAGTGTCATAACCACCAGACCTTGGTAATCCCTCCACGAAATCAAGAGATAGATCTTCCCAAATCTGAGTAGGGATTGGCAATGGTTGCAACAATCCTGCAGGAGTCAAAGCTAAATACTTTTGTTGTTGGCAAGTAATACACTCAGCTACATAGGTAGCTACCTGCTTCTTCATTCCCTCCCAATAGAGCTCCTTAGCTAGCTTCTTATAGGTTTTCAAGGTTTCCCCGTGCCCTGTTAGATGAGACTCATGTGCCTCCCGTAAAAGAAGGGGAATATACTTTGAAGTTTTGCTAAGCACCAACTTTCCATCATACGTTAACCTACCATGTACCAAGGAAAAAGGCAACTTACTGGAGGCTTCCATGGAGATTTCAGCCTTCAAAGCTTTCAACTGATCATCCTCTTCCACCTCTTGCAATATTTCGGTTATATTCACTCCTTGAGAGACTCCCATAACTTGGCAGTCCACAATCTCCCTTTTCCTTGATAGAGCATCTGCCACTTTGATGCTCTTTTCCGGTTTATATTCCACTTTGAAATCGTACCCCAACAGTTTTGTAACCCATTTCTGTTGATCCACCGCAATCATTCTCTACTCTAGCAAATATTTGAGGCTTTGTTGGTCCGTCCGAATGATGAATTGTTTCCCCAATAGGTAGGGTTGCCACTTCTTTACCGAGAGGACAATGACTATGAGCTCCCTCTCATAAACTGACTTCCCACGAGCTCTAGGTGAAAAAGACTGGCTGAAGTAAGCGATAGGCCTTCCATTTTGCATCAGCACTGCTCCCAGCCCAACACCTGATGCATCAGTCTCTAGAATGAATGGTTGTTGGAAATTGGGCAAGGCCAAAATTGGGAGAGTACACATGGCAGTCTTTAGCTGGTGGAATGCCATTTCTACCCCCTCTGTCCATTGGAATCCTTCCTTCTTCAGCAGCTGTGTTAAAGGGGCTGCTATCTTACCATAATCCTTCACGAATCTTCTGTAGTAACCAGTCAGCCCTAAATACCCTCTTAATTCCTTGACATTTTTGGGTCTAGGCCACTCCATCATAGCTTGGAGTTTGCTTGGATCAGCTGAAACCCCCATGCTTGATATCACATGCCCCAAATACTCTAACTCCAACTTGGCAAAGACACACTTCTTTATATTGACATATAATTTATTTTCTCGCAATAACTCCAATACTACCTTCAATTGACTCACATGCTCCTCTATCGTCCTACTATAGACTAATATGTCATCAAAGAAGACTAGCACGAACTTCCTTAAAACCTTCCCAAACACCCTATTCATCAAGGCTTGGAAAGTAGCAGGGGCATTAATGAACCCAAAGGGCATCACCAAGAACTCATAATATCTATGGTGTATCCTAAAGGCTGTCTTCTTCACATCTTTTGGGCTCACCCTGATTTGGTGATAACCGGATTTTAAGTCCAACTTGGAAAAGATCTTTGATCCATGAAGTTCGTCCAATAACTCATCAATCATAGGAATGGGGAATTTATCTAACACCGTGGCCCGATTTAAAGCCCTATAGTCCACACAAAACCTCCAATTGTTGTCCTGTTTTTGCACTAGCAATACCGGGCTTGAATAAGGGCTAACACTGGGCTGAATGACTCCGGCTGTCAACATCTCCTCCACTAGTCTTTCTATCTCTGTTTTCTGGCATTGAGGATACCTATATGACCTGACACTAACAGGTTATGCTCCCTCCCTTAAGTTTATCACATGATCTATCTCCCTAGGTGGTGGCAGTCCCTTTGGCATGTCAAAAACATCCTCATATCCCTTCAACAGTGACTGCACACTTTCAGGTAACCCACCAGATTCCCTATTCTCATTATGCTCCAAAATGCCGACTTGTAATATGAACAATTCATCTCCCTCTTCAGTTTGCTTCATCAAGGACTTCAGCCCAATCAACCCTCGTGTTAAACTAGGATCCCCCTTCAATTTCACCCATTTTCGCTTCTCCCGAAACTTCATAGTCAAATCAGCCCAATTAATCCCCACTTTTCCCAAAGCTTGTAACCATTTGACCCCTAGTATTAAATCACAACGATGGAGGGTCATTGGAAGATAATCTTCCATTATGTGGTATTGTTGAACCACTAATGGAATTCCCCTACAAACTCCCTTACTCTTCACCGTCACCCCATTTCCCATAACCACTCCATAACCCTTAGTTTCCTCCAATTCTAACCCCAACTGCTCCACTAGCCTCATGGAAATGAAATTGTGTGAGGCACTCGAATCCACCAAGCAAATCACCTCCAATTCCCTGATCTTTCCCCTCATCTTCATAGTCTTTGGCATAGTCAATCCCACTACCGAACTCACTGCTAATTTAGCACTCTCTTCTTCCTCTCCCTCACTTTCGGTCCCCACCTCTTCATTTAGCACTAAGAGAACTTGCAACTGCTTATTCTTGCATCGGTGCCCCGGAGAGAATTTCTCATCACACTTAAAGTACAACCCCCTATCCCTCTTTTCCTGCCATTCCGAGGCTGAGAGCCTTTTAAATCTAGAGTCCCGAACACTCCTCTCTCTTTTTTCTCCCTCTCTTCGACCTTCCCTCTCCGTGAGCCCCCCTTTGGTTTCCCCCAATCTGCTCATGCTACTCTGTCTACTATTCCTATGATTCCTCATCTCCCGATTCTTCTCTTCTATCCCCAAAGCAGTCTCAATTATCTCAGTCAGCCCTCGAGGCTTTAGCAAATTCAATTCATACCTGATTTGGGGTTGCAATCCTTTAATGAAGGTGCGCTTCATCACCTCCGGCGTTAACTCCTGGCAAGATGCAGCTAAGGCCCAAAATCTCTTTCGATACTCCAGAACCGTCCCTTCTTGCTTGATAGACAGAAATCGTTGACATATACTGCCCTCGTGGAGGGGTCGGAAATGCCAGAAGAGCATACCTTTCAATTCCCTCCAGTCCGGAATCACCCCTGTGGCTTCGACTGTCCGATACCAGGCCAAGGCTTCTTCGTCAAAACTCATGGCCGCCAACTCCACCTTTTCTTCCTCCATGTACCTCCCTGCAGAGAAGAAACGTTCTACCCTATTGACCCATGTGTCCGGGTCTTCTCCCTTGAAAATAGGCATCTCGATCCTCTTAGGTTTGCAGTCGCGCCTCCAGTCCGGTGGTCGGGGGTCGTCGTCGACGTGCCCCCTTCTCCAGTGCTCACCAAGCTGATACCCTTCCCCTTCTTAGTACCACCTCCTCTCCTCTAGTTCGATCCTAGCCTCACTGACGCACCTCTCACCCCTTCTCTCGTCTTCTCCCTCGCGCTGATCATGTTTCGGGTATCGTCCCCTCTCCAGCTCGTTTTCAAGCCCTAATTGCTCCCTGCCTAAGTGTTTATTAGTCAGGTCATACCCGCCTGGCATCTGGAGCCCCGCGGGTCGCCCACGAGTTTCGGGTGCCCACCCGACCCACCCGGATGCCTTCCCTTCATGACCCATACCCATTCTTATATAAACGTCCTCTTTCATCTCCTCATTTTGACCTCTCCTCAGTCCCGTCATCAACGATTCTCCTTCAACCATCTTCGCTGGATTCGGCTGTGTCGATTCTGGGCGTCTCTGAAGGGTGGTGATCGCTTGCATCAACTGATCAAACCTCCTACTAATTTCTTCCTTCAACTCCCCCTTAACCCCTTCGAGTTGCTGGTTTACTTCTGCCCTCAGCGATTCACGCTCCATTTGCAACCCGACTTTGATGTCTTCTACTTCTTTTTCCAATACATCCATCCTTGTATCCTGCTTCTTTGCTGCCATGCCCAGAATCGGATGCTCTGATACCAAATGGTAAACCCTGCACAAAGATCTTCTTCCACAGCACAATGCACACAAGCACAACACAATATTGGCAACACACAACAGTAGCAGTAATAGTGTCTAATATTGATTGATCTCAAAACCAGTAAAAGAACAAGGATAAATGTGCTAGGATTCGAGGTCCTAGCCTCTCCAGCCTTCGGCTCACTCTACGTAAATGACAGAATCAAAACTTGCATGCTATTCCCCTCACTCCCGTACTATTTTATTCTTCTGTCAGAATAACTAACTTTCCCCTCCTATGACAACTTTACCCACCCTTGTTTTCCCCATATGACAAGGTCTACCCCTCCAAGGCATTGGTTTTTCTTCTATGGTAAGTGAACCTCATTTCTGGACTCCTATGGGTCGTATCACAATCATATTTCAAAAGAGCTTTTTATTTAGAGATTACCTTTTATCATTTCTTTATTAAATTTTGTGGTAATGTTCAATAGAGTTTTCCGAGGGTTTGCAAACTTTATAAAAATTTATATAAACACTTTATTTGTATGTTTGCGTGGTTTTTTTATGAAAAAGAATTCATTAATAAGCCTATAAAGGCAACTGGAAGCTAATTACAGGGCAGATTTGTAAAAAGATACAACCAAATAAAGACTTCACAAAAGCCTTAAGATTACTAAAAGACAACATTTTGATTAAACCTAGTTCCATCTTCTCAAAGAGGAGCTCAAGTTATGAGTTACTTCATGTGCAACTAGAATATCTATGATCCAATAACAAACTCTATGAGCTAGAGCATATTTGTTAGTTTTGATATTCCTAAAAATCCTTAAATTCCTTTCTTTCTATATAGAATACAAAGAGAAATTGTGGCTTAGGCTTATGCTTAGGCATACTTTGACATTTTTCAATTTTCTATATTAGTTATCTGCCTATACTAAGATTTCATCTTAATTGCTACGAGAACAACCCAGATCCATAATGTGAAGCATTTTGTCCTAATTGGAGGAAGAATAGCAGCATTGAAAGAATAGATGAAAAGTTGTTTCACATACCAAATTACAAAGGTAACAAACCTAATCAATGGAAACCTTAAGCCTGTCTTTTGTTTTCAATCTCCCTTTGGCAGCTAGCCATATGGTGAAAGAGACTTTAGGCATCAATGATCCTTTCCACATAAGGTATAAAGGGAAGACGGGGTCTAATAGCTTCTAAATAGGACGAATTGGAGAATTGCCTGTTGTTTTTGAAGTTCCAGATTGCTTTATTCTTCAAAAGAGAGTTAGCTAGGTAAGTAGGAAAGTATTGAAGCATTATGTTTATACCTCTGACAATAGTAATCCAAGACCTCTAATCAATTACTTTGGAAACTCTAGCATGAATTGGAATTCTTATTACTAGAGAAGAGAGATCACCTTTTGACTTTAGAAGGCTTAGAGGGACCATTTATCAAACCAAAACCAAGAATCCTCTTCATTACGAATACGAATTATGAAAAGTGAGTAAATTGTCTGCCTTTTCCTAAGCATAAGAATCAAAAGGCCAAAAGTGTTCCTAATTTTCACTTTCTTTCCAAAAGTTGACGTCTTTCAAATAATATTCATTAGTCCACTTAGTCCAAGGAGCTTCTTTGTCATTAAAGAGCCTTCAGATGCTCTTTGCCACTAAAATTATTTGAATCAAGTTGATTGAGACAAATCCTAGACCTCCTTCCTGCCTTTTCCAGTATAATATATTCATCCTATTTAATTTTAGAACCCTTAGGATTATTAGATTTACCAGACCATAGGAAGTTCCTCATGCACTTTTCCATCTTGTTATTAATATTCTTTGGCTAAAAAGGATGTAAGCTCTAACGAGTGTAAAGACTAATCAGCATAGAAACAATGAGTTGCACCCTACCTGCCTATAAGAGTGTGTTATTTTGCCAAGGCTTGATTTTCCTCTTAAAAATTTCCAATAAAGGGAGAAAATTAGTGAACTCAAGCTTCTTTGAGGAGATAAGGACCCTAAGATATTTAAAAGGCATGCTATTTACGTTCAAGCCAAAAATATTCTTAAGACTTTAAACATTAGTAACATCAGAGGAAAAATAGATCTTACTTTTCTATGAGTTAAGACTAAGACCATATATCTTGCAAAATTCAAGAAAAAAAGTTGTACAAAATAGAGGTGGAGTTGTGATGAGTTCCACTATTCAATATAAGATCATCTATAAAGCTAAGATGAGTGAGGTGCAAGTCCTTGCATTTATAATGAAATCTAAAACATGATGTGTTTGAACTATTTTTCATAATAGTTTTGTTAAGGATCTACATGGCAGTTGCAAATAGGTAAGGTGAAATTAGGTTTCCATGTCTTATCTCATTGGAACCTTCAAAGCTACTATTTGGGGCACCATTAATGAGTACTCTGTAGGAGCTAGTGGAAAGGTAGACTTTGATCTAGTAAGCCATTCCAAACTGCTGAATAGGAAATTCCAGTTCAAGCTATGAAAAGTTTTGGAGAATTCGACTTTGATAGCACAACTGTTAATAGATTTGTTTACGTTATAGTCCTTCATTAGCTCTTGCACCAGTAGAATATTATTAGAAATATTTCTAATGGAAATGAAAGCACCTTGAGATTTGTGGATACGATATTCCTTTGACTGTTTGCTAGCAGCTTGGATAAAATTTTGTAGATAGTTTTACTGTTAAGCAAATTTTACCTAATATAAAACCATCAATATTTGCAAGTATACGAATCGTAAACTTGTAGTAATTGAGGTATCGGTTCTACAAGGAATTAGCTAAAACTAAATAAACTTAACATTGTATAAGGTTGGGAAATATTTGAGAGAAAATAAAATTCATAAATTAAAACAATCAACTAAAATTGAGCACCTAACCACTTAACAATTGAGCTATCACAGTAAAATAAGGATGATCAAATATGAAAGTCTAGGATTCGTTTTATCATCATTTTTCTCCCTTAACCATTTTTTATTCAATTGGATATCGATCTTAGATTTCCGAAGGGTTGGATTATTCTCTCTCAAGACCTAATCATTTAACCCCAATTAATTGTCCCTAATTGATTGCGAAATTCCATATTTCCAATATCTCGATTCATAAAAACAGCCTAGCGTTTTCAACCAAAATTTAAGTGATCCAACGGATAATCGAGTTTTTATGCAGGATCTCTCTTCGTATGATTATCAATATGATATTTGCATGACTTATTAGGTCATTAACTCTCATTACCTAACCTAATCAGATTACTTTCGATTTACTCTCTTGATTTATTGCCTAAGTATTAGAAAACACAAATATCACAACACAAATATCACAACACCATAACATTATATTGAAATCAACAATGATTAAGTCACAAAATTACTTAAGAACAAATCCTAATATGAAAATTAAAACATCATAAACGTATGTAACGTCTTCAATCTTAGTTTATACATTGAGCTTAAAGAAAATAAGCAAAGTAAAAAAAGAAAGGATTTGATGTGGACTAATATAGAAATGTTGGAATAGCTAGAACTCTCCAATGCTCCATTCTTGATTTTCCTTAATCTAATCGCAATTTTGTAAGATAGAGGCTGCTCTTTTTTGGAGTCTTTATGTTCTCTTATAGTTCTTGAGGCTTCTATCTTTTCATGATTTATCCACTTAATTTGGTTTTAAAAATGACCCCAAAATGTTAAAATTATAAAAAGACATGCGTGTTGGAAAAGCTAAAATTCACTGGAATTGCTATATGTGCTCTCTGTCACGATCATGTATTGCTTCTTTTAACCTCCATCTTCTTGATTCTTCAATTTTATGGTTTTCATCACAAATAAACACATCAAACACCCCCTTAAAACACAAAATTATCATCCAGTTCTTACTATAAACTAAATAAACACTTAGAATACATACAATCATTAACAACAACATAATTCTATGCATGTACACTTGATAATCATCTAATAAACACTTAAAAACAAACTTAAACATCTATGAAAACATAGTATAATTTACACATATCAACTACAACATGAAATAGGACGAAAATCATTGATGGAATTAACATTGGGGATCTTAGGAATCATGCAAATATAAGTTGCATTAATCTCCTTTAGGAGTTTTCCAGAGTTCAAGAATTTTGTACAACTTTAACTAGAAGCTTACCAGTAATATGACATATATTGAAGAAATATGCATTGAAACCATCTGGAACCATCTGGAACTGAGGCCTTATTTGGATTTAGACTGAAGAGAATATTCTTGATTTCATGATGAGAAGTTGGATGTTGAATCCACTTCAAAGAATTTTGAGATACATGAGAGCCAATGAGGTCCATAAGATCTAGCAAGTTGAACCTCTCTGATAGCATTGAGTCATGCAGGTTGGAGTAAAATCTAATAATCATGTTCTCAATAGAAGAGATATCTGAAATCTGCTAAACATTTTCAACCGATAGATAAATAATTCTATTATTGTTTCTTCTTGCTAAGACTGATTTGTGAAAGAATTTAGTGTTATAGCCACCTTCTTTAAGCCAAGTGACCTTTGTCTTTTGCAAGAGGAGACAATTATACTCAAGGAGAGCTTTGTTGTAAGGCCTCAAAATATACCCGAGAAGCATTATAGTATATCTAAGATGTATTAAGAAATGAACATAAAGAATTAAGTGCATTTAAGCATAGTAAGGGATATAATGGTAATTAATTTAAAAAGACAGAGGTAAATTGATAATTTGATCATTTCGATATGGACATAAATAATTATATGTGAGGTAGGAACTAGAATGAAATCAATTGAAGAGATTATATGCCAATGTGGGAATTAAAAGAAGAAGAATAACCAAATGTGCAATTTTGCCTAAAGATAACATATGTCCAATAGGATTGAAGCATGTGTGTAAGTCTATAATTGTCATGAAATGGGTCATTAAGGGAGGGGAGAGGGATGGCACTTTGATGGTTTTAACTCCAGGCTTTTCTCTTCTCATTTTCTCTCCATTCCATCTTTTTAATCACATCATTTCGCATAAAGAATCAAGCTAATCCAAGGCAGAAATCAAGGTAAAAATTAGTAGTTTTTCTTGCACTTTGATTGTTTTAACACCAGATATTTCTCTTCTCGTTTCCTCTCCATTCCATCTTTTTAATCACATCATTTTGCTAAAGGAACCAAGTTGATCCTGGCAGAAATCAAGGTAAAAGTTAGTAGTTTTTCTTCTCATCTTTATCTTTTCTTGCTTTGCTCATGAAGAACTAGAACTATAAGGTTGGAATTGGGATTGAGATATGTATTTATGGTGCTTCTAGTTGGTGAATCAAGCAAAGCTAAAGGGGAAGAGAAGGAAAGGCATTAGAAAAGCTAGTTGACCAATTTCAAGGTTTGGGACTACACTTAGTTTAATTTTTGTTTGTGCATGTTTGAATGTGTACAAAGATTAATTTAAACATGGATTAGTTGCTGGAATGGTATCTTGGTATTACTTTGCATGGAATTGGTTGAATATGACAAGAGAGTAACATTTAGTAGAATTATGTCTAGCGTTTACTTAAATTAGTCAAATTTCTTTTGCCATATCTCGACCTACAGACCTCCGACTTGCGTGATTCTAATTAGAGATGAAACTAAAAGTAAAAATATATAGAAGAGACCTTAACCTAGTTCTGGCTACATGATATTGAAAATTGAGATCGGAAATAGTGACCTATTGCTGTCATGTTTTGGAGCAGCTTGTGATATTTGGTACATATCTCATGATTTAGAAGTCTAAATGGCCCAAATTTTGATACTATGGAAATTAGACACGTAAGGGAACAAATTTTTAAAAGACCTCTCAAAGCCTAATTTGAATGTTTGCTATGTGAAAATTCGGAACAAGTGGCAACCATTATGTGACTTGCTTCTGGACTTATTTGCACTACGGGCTTACCCAACTTGTACTATTTTGAGTTTTTCGCTTTTGATTTTTACCAAATAATATCCAAACCCTTTACAATGTTTATGAAACTTTACAAATACGTAGAAATAAATGCAATATGATTTATCATATGTGAATTGGGTAATTAAACATTTAAGTTTAAAATTGAACATAATGCATGCTAAAGAAAATTTACATTTATATAGATGATTTAGATGCATACTTATTGCTTACATGTGTTGTATTACTTACTAATTTTATGAATATAATTAAGTAAAAATTAACATGTTTTATATTTAAATGATATATAGGAATTTATATACGGAATTATGTGAATGTACATACAGAAACACCT
Organism: Erythroxylum hondense; assembly: GCA_029829435.1. NCBI lineage: Eukaryota > Viridiplantae > Streptophyta > Magnoliopsida > Malpighiales > Erythroxylaceae > Erythroxylum > Erythroxylum hondense. The sequence goes on along the minus strand of JANKYF010000002.1, from coordinate 57,351,813 downwards.
TAACAAAATATATGTGAAATAAATCATGCAAGTACATATGAATTGTATACTTTTCTAATGGTGGTATCTTATGACTTGCATGAATGAACTTAAATATAAATTTTATGATTTCAAATGAATATCATATGATGTTACAGTGCTTTCTTCATTGTCTGGGTGATGGATAAATAGACACATCTATAGGGTTGTAGTGCAGCTGATATAGTTTGACATCAATGATGTCTTCATTTTAAGACTATAATGTTTCTATAGTTTGATGTCTTCTGGTATCTATAGTTTGTTACTTACAGGTAACTATAGTTTGATACTTTTGAGTATCTACAATTTAATATCTTCGAATATCTACAGCACTCGTTATCCACATACACAAGAATGTACAGGACTAATACAGAAAGTAAATTAAACAATTGTAAATAAGAGATACAATGTAACAACATAAATAATTTGTATTGATGAGCATTGAATATCAATATTGTGGCTTATAAATGTGAGTTTACGGTATATGAATAATATATTGAAGCATGTTGCCTTATGTATCTTGATTTAGTATGTTATCACTATTTTTATGAGTTTATGACATTCATGAATGAGTGTGTGCGCTTGGCGGATGACTTCCTTGTATGGTCACTGGATAAAACTTTGGCCTTCACCAGGTCCTACTTGAACTTCTTTAGACCACACTTCCCTAATGTAAGCTAGTAAAACCTCATCTGGAACAATCAATGGTCCCTAAAGCCCCTGCTATAAGATGGTTAGCAGTCAGGTCTCGTATTATGGACCAAAGACAGGTATGGAAATGCCTCAAAATCAGTTGTGTTCTCTTCCATGTGATACTAGAAACAACTCTCCACCTGTTCTTTCAATGTGCTTATTCCCAAACCATAAGATCAAGGATCCAACAATCCCTAAACTTATTATGCAATGTGAATGAATGGCATCCTAACAAGATCGATCACACAGGTGGCGGAGACCATAATGATAACAAAAATAGAAAGAAAATGAATAATTTACTAATTGTACTTGTATAGATCTCATTGCTTACAAGCATCTTTGAACATTTTTTCAACCTCATACTACCGATTGATTATTAACACTACCAGTCACGCGATACCAACACAAAGGCCTGGACTGGCATTGATCCCTATTCCACTATTTTCGGATTAAGAAGACAATCATTTTGAAGAAACTTCAGAATTACAGTTGGTAATGGGCACATCACTTGGTGTGCATACCAAAGCTCTTTGCTGTAGATGTCTTAAGCTTTGCTCCATACTGACCTGTACCATCTCAGCCAGCATCTTCTTAGCTTTACTGGATTGATCATCCCCATCTATCTGGGAGATAATATTGCACACAATATTCTCTATAGTATCTGCCTGAAGCTCAGAACGTGGAAATGGTGTGTCCCTTAGTAACCTCAGCAACATCTGCGCTTTTGACTGTGACTTGGCTGTTCCTTGAACTGTTAGCTCAAGAAGTCCAGGTATTACACCTTCTCTGAGGATTGGTTCTCTGTATTTACATCGATCGCTCTCGCACATAGTCAGTAGTGCCCCAAGAGCATGCTCTCGACTTTGAAGAGATCCACTTTCAAGTATTTCTACAATAGCAAGAATTCCACCTTCTTCAGATATCAATGCTGTTCTACCTTCTTCAAAATTCACTAAACATTCTATGATAGAACAACATTTTTCAGCAGTTTTTGAAGATCTTTTACATGTTTTCAGCAAAGAAACTACGGAAGGGATTGGATTAGCTTGAAGAATGATCTTAAGATCATTTGCATGTGTTGAGAGATTAGACAGAGCCATAACAGCATCTACTTTGGCTTGTGCACTTCCTGTTCCGAGAATTTCAACAAGAAAAGGAATGGCACCAGAAGCACTTATGATTGGCTTGTTAGCAGTCGAGGCCGAAAGAGTAAGCAAAGCAGCAGTTGCATATTCCTGCAAGTTTAAATTGTTTGACTGTAGGAAATCAATTACGACTTCCAAGGCTCCAGCTTCAACAATGCTGATTTTGTTCCTGCATGACAAAACTAGATCACTAAAACTTCACTCAAGAAATTGCAAGTTCTGTAAGTAATTCATAACAAATCTGTAACAACAAAAAAAGGACATCTTATACAAGGCATAGTTGGGAAATTCCACAGAATAGGAAATTCATGCAAAGTAACTATTGAACATCCCATGTAGAGAGACTGAGAACACAACAGACTGACAAGAACAAAGCTTGTAGTCAGGCTAACTCTCCCTGAAGAACATGTATTTCCCCTATAAATGGGCTTATAAATCATTCTATCAATAATGCCTTCAAATCATCATATCAATACTACCATCATCAAGAACTTGAATTTTGTTGAAGCAAGTTCACAGAAATTGTCTCTGAAATACCAAATTAGAAGAGCTTACATAATATTATGCAAGGAAGAAAACCATCTTAAATTGAGTAGTGCTCAATGTCAAAACTATTGTAGGGGAATAATAATTGGTTGTCCTATGACAAATTAAATTTATGCATGTTAATTAAGTTGCATTATACTTAATATACAAACAGATACCATTTCAAAATGATTTACCAATGTCAATCTAAAAGTTATAAATCCATATGCTCCCAATATATTATCCTGATGAGGCCACAGAGCATAGGCTCGTGAAGCAAGCTGATTAGACTAGAAAGGAACTAAGGCCAAGAGTACAAGCTTTGCCACACATCAGGTCTCTGCATTTGGCTTGTGAAACAATGTTTAGGCAATCCTGGCCTTAAATCAATTGTTTGACCTCGTTATTAATCATTCATTACTCGCATTACAGCAAAATTGAACAGTTGTTTCGGCTGTAAAATTTAATTACTAAAATGAAAATGTTATTTATAACTTCCTATTAATAAAGAAAATCTAAAAGGTACAGAACCTCCTTCCATTATCATCATTGTTTCTCTTACCCTTACTAAACTTCAAAGCGAAGTTGGCGGAAAAAGAAACAAAAAGGAGAAGATAAAACAAAGAACATTCACCACCTCCAATCAAATAAAAGGAGAAGATAAAACAAAGAACATTCACCACCTCCAATCAAATAAAAGGAGAAGATATCAAATAAAAGGATAAGATAAAACAAAGAACATTCACCACTTCCAATCAAATAAAAGGAGAAGATAAAACAAAGAACATTCACCACCTCCAATCAAATAAGCTTCGACCATTAAAAAACATGCAATTCTTTCTAAAAGGTGCTACTTTAATCACTAAGAAATCCACCAACAAAGATAATGATATTAAAATGCAATAATATGATGTTTCCCCAACGGGGCCAACACCAAAGCTTGGAATCAACTGCTATTTCAGACAGATATTTTCAGCGCTTTTCAACAAAAACTCTTTGTTCACGTCACATCCAAATAAATTTCGAAGGCTCTCAACTTCATTTCCAAAGTAGGAAACACTATCGGTGAATTTTAAGTACCCATTCTTTTGACTGGGCAACTCCAACCGTACGAGACGAGCAACCAAAAACTAAAGAAAAGGAGAAGAACTACAGCTCCAGTTTCCAATAAAGCAAATTTGACATTTGAAGTACTGAAAATAAACAACTCCCCTACGATTCCTCCACTGTCCATCAAGAAACAGAACAAACCGATCACATCGAAAGTAGAAAAGTCAAACAGCAGTAGAGTGAGAATAGATTCCCAAAGTCTACAAACACGAACTTTAATAACCCAATTGAGGAATCCGAGGAAAACCACATCTTTAAAAGAAACAAAACCAATTGTAAAGGAAGCCAATCGAAAAAGCAAGATGCACGTCTCAAGCAAAGAACCACCTTTAAATTCCCCAACCAACCAGAGGCTTTTTCAATTACATAAAACATCGAAAATAAAACAAATCCATTAATAGGTTAGAACACTTCAAAATTACAGAGGAAAAGTTGGGAAAGAGACAGTTACTAATATTGTCAAGCTAAATTCTAAACCATCAAATTTCTTGGCAACGAAGGAGAAAAAAAAAATTACAGAGAAAATTCACAATTATGATAAATCTCAATTGACTAATCAAAAACATTTGATCCACTAAAGAAACACAAGTTATAACCAAGTCTGCGTTTTTCATTCTCACACAAAAACTATTTAGTGTAAATGATAAAGAAAAGGGTGAGCATCTATAAAAATATACTTTTCGTTTTGCACAGCGAGATTGAGGAGAGCGAGAAGAGCTGACTCGTGGGACTCTGAGGAGCCATGGAAGCGGAGCATGGAAACAAGCGGCTCCACTGCTTCAGAAAGCTGACGCCGACACCTTTGCGAAGTTTTAGCCAGTCGTCGGATTTCCCTGGCGCCTTCCAGCTTGGAATCAAGGTCTTCGGAATGGATAAGATGAAGGGCTCGTCGGACGGCTGTGGCAGAGGAGGAAGCTGCCCGTGGCGTGTCGGCGTCCGGAGATGTAGACAAGGAGGAGGAGGAAGAAGAGTCCATTGATAGATTAATAGTAACAGTGAAAAAATAGATACAATGATGTTGGTTCTTAAAAAGAAAAAAGAAAAAGCAAATAGTGTCGTTGCAGTTATGGTTTTAGAGAGAGAGAGAATCAAGAGGATGGGAGAGACATTGACAAGAGAAAATGAAACGTGTGGTGTGGGGAAGGCGATGTCTTGAGGGTGGCGTTAAGCAACATTTTCGACAAGACCTTCTCTTCTGTTCTTTCCCTCACCTTTGTTTCATTATTTATTTACTTGATTGATTAGTGTGGATTTTTCGGCCCCACACTTAGAGAATAGGGTAGGTGCCTTCTTGAATGGCTTGATTTGGGATGGAGGATACTTATCATCTTGTTAGGATGTTATAATTTTGTGTTAATTAATTTTGTTTATATTTATGTGAACATTACATAAATATATATATGAGATTTAATAAAATATAATAGAAATTGATTAACTGAAATAAAATATATGAACTCGTTTGAATTTTGTGTTATTTAATTTTGTTTATATTTATGTAAATCA
>JANKYF010000002.1:57222422-57242349 GCA_029829435.1 Erythroxylum hondense | reverse complement strand
CATGAGAGTTGTAGATCTAGATGTCTACTTTCATATGGTGAAAGAACGAACACATTTGGACCTCTAGATTAAAAGTTCCAGCAATCGCACCAAAAGAGTTTCAATTCGATTTTGGAAGTGAACATGGTCCATTGTTTTGGGCATAATTCCCTTATACGACCTCCAAATGAGGCGAGGCTTGAACCATTAGTTTTCTAAGACGTGTATCTGTCCCCATATAAAAATCTATATCATTTGGAGTTAGATTGATAAAGTTTATATTAAAAGAAGTGAGAGGTCAGTTAAAAGAACATGTTTCGGGTATGAACACTTTTTGGTTTTTGGTCGATATCTTGAGTTATAGAACTCAGATTGAAGAGTTTTCTTTTCTTAAATTAAACAAGAGTCATAAGATTATGATTTACAAGAGAACTGAGAGAATTCAATATGAATATAATATTTTTAAGTGTTTTTTTAAAATTCGGGGAACACGTAGTGGAATATGTTCAAGCAGGACGATTAGGTACATGGATACACTACGAAAATTTTAGTAAGTAAATTTTGGGAGCGTTTTGAGCATGAGAATGATTTCAAAAAAAAAAATTGGGTTAAAGGAAATAAACCCTACAAGGCAAGATGATTAAGTTTCAAAATGTACGGTTCAAGAGTTGGATTCCGGTCTCCGGATCGGGGTCCAACCGTTGGGATCCGGTCTCCGGGTCGGGTTCTAACAACAAGCACAAACAACACACAGTTCACCTCCTTAACAACGTCACACCTTCACAAAACCATTGCTCAACCCACGCCTAACTCACGCACACAACTAAATCCACACACCAGACCCACGTAGCTACTCCACAATTTACACTCACAGCACACTACACACATATTAATCACATAACACTGCGCTACTTTTTATTTTTCCAGCACACACTCAAGTTACACCACCCACCTCACAACCAAGCTGTCTCTTTCCTTTATACTCACACACTAGCCAACTCTCCATACCACGTTATATTCTTTTTATTTGTTTTTTCCTGCAACAGTAGCCCACGCATCCTTCTTCTCCACAACACATCACGCCAACGTTTCTGCCCCTTTATTTTCTGTTAAGCTCACAACAAGCACACCCCACCAAGCACGCACACGCAGCCTCCAGCTACTGCACTCAATGCCCATGCCAGGACAGCATGTCTCCATGCCCCTTTTGTTATTTTTTTCCTAGCCTTTATGCACACTCCAACACACACTAGACCACCAACTCCTCCGGACAACACACTACTAGCCTCCTTTTATTGTTGTTATCTATTTCCAAGCCACCAGCCCACTACCAAACATCCAGCTCTCCACTCAAATCACAGCTCACATCTACCTCCATACTCCTCTTGGTCCACATCTCATACCTTCTATAAGCACATTACCTTTTGTTCCCTTCCTTATAAATATTCCTCATGCCAACCTCTCTTTGTTGTCGTGTTTTCTCCTCTTCAATGTCCTATTGCAAAATTGTCTTTTCTTTTTGGTCCATTCTCCAACTAATCTAATGCCTTATATCACCACTGCTAACTCTTTCTTCTTCTTTTTTTCTTTTTTATTTTATTTTATTTTTTCTTTAATTTCTCAAATACCCTACAAAAAAAAAACAATTAATGTAGCATCAATTGTCAAAAAAAAATTAATTTATCTCAGTTAAATCAAAAACGACAATTTTTGCCCCTATAAACAAAAATTAAATGTAAGACATAATACATCAAATAAAAATCAAATAAAGCCATAAAGACTAATTTTAGTGACAAAAACTCATCCAATTGGTATGAAAATATATATGAACAAGTGAGTTTGTCACTGACTCCATATAACTTTTGAATAAGCACATTGAAAGAACAAATGGTTTCGACCTTCATCTGCATTTTGACATAGTACATAGCATGTATCTGAGGAGTTAAACTAGCGATTTTTAGTATGGAGCCTATTTTTTAGCTAGCAACGCAATGAACGAAGCTTTGGGGTTCAAAGTACATTTCCAAACTAGATGATACCACAAAACTATCGGTAGGTCTCTCTCTAGGGTTTACATCGAATTTCATCACATTGGATCTCATTCTCAGTTCCCGATTTCTTGTGGTATCTCAAAACTTGCTGCTGATACCCCACTACTTACAGGACAGGTACTTTACATTAGCTTGTATTTGTGTTGGCTTGCTCTTCAATGATCCCTGTTCTAAGAAAATGACGTTCCTGGTGATTTGTTTGTTCCATCGTGTTCTTGATGCTCTTTTCCCCTGTTCTTGGTAGAACTTGTGGCATACCTTGGGCATTTGGATGTGGCAAAACAGTCATTAGTCAAGCTCTTTCAATGGTGACACTTGTCTTTCCTTGTACCAGTTTAGCAGAATCATTACGATTGGGAATTGTTGATAAGGGATTATACTATTTCTTTTGCAGTACTCCAATTCTGATACCGTTGTTTATATTGGCTATGGTGAGCGAGGAAATGATTTGTGCTTCTCTCATGTTTGTTATTAGTTATACTACTGTCAGCCCTCCTGGTGTTAGGATTTGGCTCCTTTGTTGTCCCATATTGGTTGGAGACAACAATTGGGGCAAGACTCTTACCTATACAAGGAGGTTGCTACCTCCTTAGTTAGTGCACCAAACAAAGTCAAGGATTTGTATGACAAATTTGACTCTAGTTAAATTCCTCCTTTGAGGTGAGAGTTGGAGAGTTTGTCTTGTGTATTTCTTTGTGGGTGTGTTGGTGTATTAGGGGATTGGGTGAGAGGAAAAATTGTGTGATTGTAAGAATTTTTCACATAGTAGATTTTCTTCTCGATGCCCGTGATTTTTCTCTGGTTTGGGAGTTTCCAAATAAATTCTCCTGTGTTATTATTTTCTGATATTTTTGTCTATTATATATCCTTGGGTGTAGGTTTGAAAGGTTTAAATTCCCAACATTCACTGTAGCAGACGTTCAACTACAGTGAACGCGAGGTTACTGTAGCTTCGAGAATCGCCTTTGCTTTTACTGCTAAGTTGCTGGATAACAGTGAAGCCTCTATCTTCCACATTTTAGCTCACTTAAATTGTCTTTGGGCCTTTGGGATTTAGCATATGCTTTAAAAAATAGGCTTTAGGAATCACACTTTTGGAATTGGTGAAGAATCTTTTGATAGTTAGAAAGTTTTAACTCACCTTTGGAACAATATAATTTAAGGTACACCGTACATTGCATGGTTTTGTGGAAATTGGCGAAGAATTGGGACTGTTAGGTTGCGAGGAGAAGTGGACGTCATTCGATTTTAGAAGCATTTGTTAACGACAATCAATCAAGGGTTAATTTGTTTAACCTAAAGTATTGCAGATCAAAATTTAAAGTAGATCCGTACACAATCGTTAATCTGGTCCAAAATCCCAAAGGATCAAGCACTAATAAATAATTAAGCAACTAATTTTCCGATTAGCCAAAAATTTACAAGCTTTCTTGAAGACTAAAGAAGGGGGTAAAAGCTAGTGTGACGGAGGTCAAGAGACGCTCTCCCTATCCCTCTCTGCTCTTCTTATTCTCTCCCATGGCGAGAATCTAGGGTTTTTGTAGACCAAGAATCCCCATTCCCTTCTTCTTCCTATCTTTTTTCGCATTACAAATATACCTCAACTCAACTTCCATGGCAAAAACTCGGCCTGGCATCCCTACGAAGCCTAAACCTGGCAAGAGAGAGCTCGACTCCTACACCATTCGTGGCACGAACAAAATCGTCAAAGGTCTCGTTTTCCTATCTTAACTCTTTTGCACGTTCCAGGTATTCTTCAAAATTTTGACTTTGTCTCTGCTGTTTCCTTTATTATGCTAGTCGGCGATTGTGTGTTGATGAGACCGTCGGACACCGGTAAGCCGCCGTATGTAGCTAAAATCGAGGGGATCGAGACTGATGGTAGGAGCAATGTTAAGGTGAGGGTTAGGTGGTACTATCGCCCGGAAGAGTCTCTTGGGGGCCGCCGGCAGTTTCATGGAGCTAAAGAGTTATTCTTGTCCGACCACTATGATGTCCAGAGCGCTCTTACTATAGAAGGGAAGTGTATGGTTCACTCTTTTAAGAACTATACTAAGCTGGAGAATGTGGGTGCTGAGGACTATTACTGTCGCTTTGAGTACAAGGCTGCTACTGGAGGCTTCACGCCTGATCGTGTTGCTGTGTGAGTCTTACTACTTGGTTTTGATTTGTGTGCTGAAATGTGGTTGTTTGGTTGAGATAGGCTTGATTTAATTTTAATTGGCTTCTGAGGTTTTCATTTTCTTTTCTTCCTTCTACAAGGTACTGCACTTGTGAGATGCCATATAACCCTGATGACCTTATGGTGCAATGTGAAGGGTGCAAGGACTGGTAAATCTGCATTGTAATATTAATTTTAATTGCTCAGTTTCAGTCTTTCTTACCTGGGTGTTAGTTTAAGAAGTAATTGAATTAAGGACGGGAAGTGGGGTTAACTTATGTAACCATCCTATGACCTATGACATGGAAGTACTGAAGCATGCAGCTAATGCATATGAATAATTATGATAATTAAATGTTAAAAATTCTTGTCTATAAAGCACTTTAAGTTTCCTTGCTTAGGTGGCAATTTTAAAGGTAAATTGATTAAGTTCCAAGAGTGAGGTTAATTCACTTGGTTGAGGGCGTCTTATCTGTCATGCAATTACTTATGTGTTAAGTTAATGCATACGAAATAGTATGAGAATCAAAATGTTAGAAAATCTTGTCTATAAAGCATGATGAAATCTCAAGAGGTCTTGCCCACAAATTATGAAGAATTGTTAAGGAAAGATGTCTATAAATCTTGAACTAGTTTCGTCAAATGCTAGAACCTTACAATTTCAATAAAATTGAAGCAAAAAGAAACTTTTAATTTTGGAACCCCTTATACTGTCTATTAATCAACAAACTGTGTTTATAGGAGATATGAGAAAATTAAAACCAGAAGGAATAGATGGAGACGGTCCTTTTTCTACCGTCCCTATGTGGCTGTCATTTGATTACATAGTTGCCTAGCCTAAAATTATCAACCTCAGTATTCATTTCAGTCATGATATGATCTAATTGCATGATACAAATGCCTTATTCCCCTCAGTTAATCTTGTTTTGTCAGTATTCTGTCAAATCTGATGTGAGAATCTTCCATAAAATGGAAAACCTAGTGTTGTTCTGCAGTGAATTTCTTTCAATTTATGTGAGTATGAAATAGGATCTTGACATGGTCATTTAGGTATCATCCTGCCTGTGTGGGCATGACCATTGAGGAAGCAAAGAAACTAGATCACTTCGTCTGCTCTGAATGTGCATCTGATGATGATGTCAAAAGATCATATAATGGGTTTAATGCATCACCAGCAGCCGATGGCAAGGTAAGACTTTTTGCTGTCTAGTCTTAGATCATTCTTGAAAATGTTTGGTACCTTAAATTTTGCATGCGTACTCTGCTTGTTCATGTGAAGAAGTTTTGATGTCATTTTTTATATTTAAGAATGTCAAAAGTTTCTCTTTCTAGTCTATACATTGTTGCCACAGTTCTTTGAAATGTTAATTACAATTTCTGATTTTTTGATAGCAGAATTTTGTTTGCCATGATTTTTGGTCAATCATGAATGTTTTGAATTGAAACTTTTGGGTTATAATATCTTCCCCAGTTTACTACGTCGATACCATGTTTCTCCTGCAATTTCAGTTAAATGTATTAAGTGTTTGAATCAAGTGATTTTGTGGCAGAATGTGCTCTCATCATCTTTGACTATTATCTCAATGTAAGAAGTTCGAATTCTGTTAATGATGTGAATGGTTGTTTTATAAAGAATTATAAGATTTTGATCTTTTATTTCTATACTTTGGATTGTGTGCTAGGTTCCTAGCTTTATGCTTGTGCTTAAGCGAACATTGTTCCTCACCACTGTATTGAATAAGACTTGCCAAGAGAAGAACCAATTGCGAATGAACCGGAGGCACATTTTGTGTTTGTTTGCAATATGCTCAGATTGGATTTCTCCTATCCTTAGACTCTTCCTTTCTTTTCTTTGCTGCTTTCTACTTCTTCTTGTTCTACTGTTTTTCTTTTTCCTCTGGCATAAATAATAAAACAATTGTCTAGAAGTATAATTGATGTTCATTCTTATCGTTGTCAATGGTACCAAGGAATTTTCAGTTTTGATCTTTTCCTTTATTCAAAAACACAAACCTTTTCTGTCAAGGTGTCGTTCACAATAACAGGAATGGCAGTGGGCTGGCCTGGGCCCGAATCCGATTCCCTGTGGTCTGAACCTACTCAAGCTGCTACAAAACGATGCCGTTTTGGTATAGTTTACCAAACAATGTTGTTTTGGGCAATTATACTAAAATGACATCGATTCACATTGTGAGTTTGGGCTGGTCCCAAGCCTAATCAAACCGAGATTAGCCCCTTCATTTCAAACTATTAATTGCCGACTATGCTTGTTGTTTGTGGAGATATTCACCTTTTCTAAGAGTTTTGGATTTGCATATTGGATAGCAAATAGATGTAGAATACAAAACTGGGTCTAAATCTTTGGGTGACCTCTTTATTGGTTATAGATATAACACTTACTTTTTAAGTATTAGAGAAGGCCTTTCTGCTTCTTTACTTGAGATTTTGTTGCTTATGTATATTGGTAATTTGCTGTTTACAGCTTCTTATCTGGAGTTGAACTGTTGTGAAAGTTTGTTTCTCTTCTTCTTCTCTTCTTTTCTGTTTTCTTATTATTGGTTGACAACTTAAATTGAACACTACAGGTTGAAACGAAACGCCGGAAGAGATGATTGCAATGTAAAAGGCTAAAGTAAGGAGGAATTGCTTGTGTTTCCATTTACAATGTAGAATGTCTTTTGAGTGAGATGTATAGTGCAGAAAATCATCCGTGGTTGGCTCGAACTGTAAGCTGCAAGGAATTTTATGTGTTTATTGTGATATATGTAGCTGTACTGTACTAGGGTAGGGCATTCTATTAATCAATCTGTCTAAAAGAGAATTTTGAATGTAACTCTCTGACATCGAATTTGATGCGTGGAGTTATGTTAGATTTTCTGACATCTGTTCTAGTTCTTCAACAAACTGTTTGGTGAAACTATAAAATGGAACGGTATCTATTTATATGCCTGCAGTTTCTTGTGGGTTATTCCTCACCAATTTCTGAGTGCTATTTGTAAGCTGAGTATTGGGATGAATGGTAAATGACTTAAAAAGCATGAATTATGCAGTTCCTCTCTTTCAGGTCTTAATTTTGAGTAGCAGCAATAACCCTACCAGGTAAACTTTTATTTCAGAAATGAAAAACTTGACCCACAACAACTGCACATCCTCTGGTAAAGATGCAGGTGTTTTATGAAAAGTTTTATGGCCCCCGAAACTTGCTGCTAATTTAACATAACATGCGCAATTGAGGATTACAATGGCAAGACTTGCGTTAAATCTTGAGGTCAAGACACAGTTGTGAGTACAGGAGATATGACATCAAAGCTAATGTACCGTGAAATGCATTTAAGGTGGAAATTAAGGTAACTTTTCAATGATTGAAATTCAATCTAACCACTGTCAATGGGAGGGGTTAGTTCTGATTACAGTGTTTTTTAATTTAGTGTACTTATTTATATAATTTTACGTAAATATGCGAGTAAAATTTAATAAAACAGGGTAGGAACTGATCAATCCAAGTGGAGGATTTGAATCTATGGAAGTTGAAACCGAACAAATTCTGATAATAAATCAAATCCTCTGTTGTTAGTGCAGAAGTTGAAACGGAGCAAATCTTGATAATGAATCTAATTGATTTACCGTGGAGGTGATGACTGATGAAAGATGTCAAATCTATATGAGCTACAGCTATGATGAGTAATCCTGAAAACCTGTTGTATAACTGACGATTGTTTCTCAAGGAGCACGAACATCACGTTTCCAAAAGTTATTTAAAAGCAGATGCTTGCGTAAAAGGATGGTAACGGCTTGAAAAATGTCAAATGAGTAATTTCAGCTTTGGTCACGTTGACCATGATATAGTTTTACTGCAGGTTCAGTCAGTCTTGTCCATATATTATATGTAATCTCTGAAACTCATATTGCTGCTATTGAGGGCGATGGAAAGCAGAGAGGTTCTATCGTCTTCTTCAGCAATATATGCCGTGATTTTTACTTTGGGAATATTAATGGTTATTTGCTCTGCGGAAGAGAAATCCATTTACCTGGTCCTAATGGAAGGAGAGCCCGTTGCCTTCCATGAAAGAAGAGCTCCTTTACCAGACAGGTATCTATATATTCTACGATTACGTTACTGTTTCATATGTAAAATATTGTTATCCCCACTAGTACTCGACTAAGCAAGTATACGATGAAAGTAATTAGAAAGTAGAAAGCTACAATATGCATGGATGTTCGAAATCAAAAGCTTTGGCATTCTAGATAGAGATCTTCTGGCAATATTGTCCCATCACTGATACGACTTCTTTATATGGATGTTTAGAGAAGTTTCAGAGGCTCATGCAAAGTGGCTGGTCGATTCTCATGACCAACTTCTACGAAGCACCCTCGAATCTGCCAGCTATAGGAAGCTCTACAGCTTCAAACATATTGTTAACGGATTCGCTGTTCACACCACTCCTTCTCTGGTACGTACGAAATTCCATCAAAATGACTCCTTGCATCTTGATATTCTCTTCCATCATTAAGGAAAAAAGATAATGAAAACGGAGTAAAAGGAAAGTAAGTGCATGCACATACTTCCGTTGCAGGCAAGCAAGCTCAGAGGAGCTGCTGGAGTTAAAGTGGTAGAAAGAGACAGAGGAGCGAAACTGATGACTACGTACACACCTGAGTTTCTAGGGTTACCTCGGTTAGGGTGGACACAAGAAGGAGTAGACAGAAACGCGGGAGATGGGATCGTAATTGGATTTGTAGACACGGGCATCAACCCAATACATCCAAGCTTTGCATTTGATCCTCTAAATCCATTTACGTCGAACATTTCTCATTTTTCTGGTGCTTGTGAGACGGGTCCTGGGTTCTCTGCCAGTTACTGCAATGGGAAGATAGTGTCCGCAAGGTTCTTCTCAGCGGGGGCTCAAGCAGTTGCAACCCTCAATTCTTCAGTCGACTTTCTCTCCCCTCGTGATGCTGATGGACATGGAAGGTATGCATATCTTTCTAAGTCAAATATATTTTTATTTTCTTGAATATAATCTTAGCTCCGTTCACTGCCTATTCGAATTTACGTAGAAAGAGATGAAAATTCTTTTCCTGTTTCAGTCATGTCGCTTCAATTGCTGCTGGGAATTCTGGGGTTCCGGTGGTTGTGAATGGCTTCTATTATGGTCAAGCTAGTGGGATGGCTCCCCGTTCACGGTATATGATTTTTCTTCATATACATCAAAAATTGGAAATATTTTACTAAAAATAGAAAAAAAAATAAAGAACCTTCTCTTGGACTTGATACATGGTATATATAAATTGCGTTGTTCTTACATGGATGTTCTGGGATACAGAATTGCTGTTTATAAAGCTGTGTATCCAACAGTAGCCACTCTAACTGATGTGGTTGCAGCAATTGATCAAGTAAGGCTTGGTCTCCTCTCCGTTGACATCTCTTAGATTCATTTTCTAAAATCTTTTGGAGCATGCTTTATTAAGAGATAAATAAATAAATATATCTATATATAGAGAGAGAGGGCTTTGGTCCTACTACAACACCATGGCAAAGAAAAAAGCAACATACATAAATTAATAAATTCGGTAAAAGAACTAATTTGTAAGATGCTTATATAAATGTAGTACAACACTATTTTTTTCCCTTGATGCAGTCCTGTTCATTAATACTTAACTGGCTATTTTTACTTTTCAATATATGAAAAGTTAAATGCTTGATTTTTTAGCAAGAAATTAATTATTATTTGGTTCTTGATACCTTTACTTTGGTTTAATCTATTGTATAACTCTAATTTTTGAGAAAATTGAATCAACTAGTCGTAATAAATAGAAAATTTTATAATNNNTAATTAATTAATTTTTATAAGAGATGCCTTTATGTACTTACCAGTCATAATTCATCTTTAAATTTGCACTGCACATTTGTCTTGGAAGGTAAATTGAAATTATAAGAAAAAAAGCAATAAGTTCTTTACAAGCAAGAAGGACAACATCTAGTATTTATAGGAAAAAGGAGGATGAGAGAGAGAGAGAGAGAGAGTGAGAGTTTTTAAAAAAATAAAAAAATGGTATTGATAATAGATATTAAAAAGAGTACAACAAAAATAATGGAGATATGAGGGGATTACCCGATTATTATTCTTACAAGGTCATGTAAGAAGGAAGGTCAAAAGAATAGAGGGTTATAAGAGTGGGAGGACAATCATGTAATATGTTAAGGGATATTACGATGTTGATCAGGCATTTCTAATGTAACTTCTTCACTAATATCAGCTCATGAAGCTCTTTGATGATGTTTGATTGAAGAACTTCCCATGTTGTACTCTAATGTGTAAAGCATTTGATGTTTCTTTCTCGCCATAGTTAGTTTGTAGAACCCAATGCAAGAATACATATGCATTGATTTGGTAACCGTCTGGTGGATTGTGCTAATAAGTGTTGGAAAGTGTCAATAATGGATTTTCGGATCAGTCCATAGGCACTTTCACTGAATATTCTACCAAATAATGTGATTGACAGAGCATGTAAAGAAAAGGTGATATGGAGTTTTGACTTGAACTTGACACATGGGACAATGTTGATCAATGGGCAAGTATGGAAAATGATCAATAGTAAGAAGTTTATTCTGAATTGCCAGCTAGAGGATGAAGGAAAGTCAAGAAGTTAACGTAGTATTCTAGACGATGCTGTGCCAATCAACGTCAGGTTGTCTGTGTCGTAGTAGTTCTTTGGTTGTTTTATTGGAAAGTGTCTAGATTGCATGCCCTTTCTAGTAAAAAGTATCAGTAGATGGAGTTAGGAAGGTAAGATTATTGTAAGTGTGTCAACTGTTGTAGGAGCTGCCAAGAGTTATCTTGGATCACTAAATTCATACGCATATGAAGAAATAAGGATGAAGTGGGGTGTCCTGTGGTGATAAGTGCTCTATGCCCCAACCAATTATCATTTCATAATGAGGTTAATATGCCATATCCAACTCTATTTATAACGTCGGCTTAAACCATGTCTCTCAAATTGAGTAGTTTATTAAGGAAATATGAATGTGAGGTGCACTTGACGATTTGCCATATACATTTTCCTTGAAGGAAGTACAAGTGGAGCCATCTAATCTATAATAAACTTTTTTCAAGCAATATCCACCATAGGCATTTGAGGATTAAAGTCTGATTTGTTGTTCTACTGGAGGAAATATTTAGTCCACCTTCCTTCTTGCGTAGACAAAGATCAACACATTTCACCTGAGCAGCTCCTATGAAATCATGTGAATGACTCCATAGGAGGTCTCTTAACAATCTTTCAATGGCTTTGGTAATGTTTAGGGAGAGAAAGATATGTGAACTCCAACATATATGCAGTGAGATAAGCACTGATTTAATAAGTTATAACTTACCAACATAGGAGAGTGTCTTGTTTACCTATGAGTCGATGCGTTTCTGAAGTTTTTCGATAAGAGGTAAGCACTCAAAATAGGTGAGGCATCTAGTTTTCATCAGAAGTCCCAAGTATAGGAGAGGCGGATTGATGGACTGCATGCTCGTCTATTGTGTAATATGTTGTTTGAGATCAGAAGCCTTCTTGGAGACAAGAAAGTGACTTTTACTAAACTTAATCCGTAACCTTGAATAATTGTTGAATGTTAACAGGGCCTGCATAAAGGTGTTGATAGAGGTCATCTGGGATTTACAAAATAAGAGAAGTTCATTTGCAAACCTAAGGTTAGTCAAACCATTTTTTTTTCATTTGGAATGATATCGGAATTTGGAATTGTGCTTCACTTGTTAAAGGATGATAGCATTGAGATTTTCCATGCTAAGGATAAAAAGATAGGGGAATAGGGGATCTCCTTGTCAAAGACCCCGAATAGTTGGGAAGAATGTGGTTGGAGTACCATTGATGAGTACAGATAGGGATGTCGAGGATATGCACTCTTTTAGTCAATGGATGAAGATGTGGGGGAAATCAAAAGCTTGAAGCATTGTCCATAGGAAGTCCCATATGAGGCTATTAAAAGCTTTATGGAAGTCAATCTTAATGGTGCAGTTGGAAGAATAGTTCAACTTAGAGTAGCCATTTAACAATTCTTGGACGATAAGAACATTATCGCCAATATGGCGATCTTTTAAGTAAGCAACCTGATTGTCACTGATCGAAGGAATGATAGCTTGTTTCAATCAGTCTAGGATTTTAGCAATGATTTTGTACCCAAAAAAATTGGTACATGTTATAGGTCTGAAGTCTCCAAATATGGAAGGGTTTGAGAATTTGGGTATTAAGCAAAGGTATGTTCTGTTAATCTCTTTAAGGAGTAATCCATTGGTAAATAATTTCCAGACAACAGGTTTTATGAAAGCTCTAGTGGTGTCCCATGAGTTCTGAAAAAAGTATCCATTGAAACCATTAAACCCTGCGGCCTTTTTGCCATTCATTTCAATGTACCAAAAAGAGTGCTGAAGTGTTGCAGGGCCTCTTGCTTATCTTAAACTATATGTAGTTGTGAGCCCATTATAGAGGTGATAGAATGGATTTTGTTTTGATTCTGATGCGCAAGAATTGAATGGAAGAAGAAGATGGTACATTGATCCCTATCAGTGAGCCACTGAACTCGAGATCATTGTTGGAGCAAGGACTGGTGATTGTTGATTACTTGCATATGGTTTGAAAGGGCAATTTTCTCCATATCTAATAATATCTTATTAGTAGAGCGCATGGCTAGTTGTGATTAAACTTAGTAAAGAGCTGTTTGGTGGACTAAATGGCTTGTACCGTGGATCCTTTCTCAACGTTCAATATCTTGAGCTCATGTTTAATGAATTCTAGTTTCTGTACACAACAATATTGTTTAGTACCTATAGTAATTCAATATCCTGAGCGTTTAATGAATTTTAGTTTCTGTACACAACAATATTGTTTAGTACCTATATACTACAGGGCAGAGTGTGTGTGAGGGTTCTTCTAGTCTTCTCGACCATAGATTGTTCTTTGGCTAATCTTTCCCCTTTCCTTTTCCTTGTTCCCCTATTTGTTTCTTCGAACTACTTCTTTGATCCTTACTCTGGTTTTTGTTTTGCTTTCTACGCTTAATTGTCTCTTTCTGTGAGTGCTCTCTCCTCAAGAGCAATTTTGTTGCTCCCACTAGGATCTTTTTATTTTTTTTAGTTAATGGTATTTATCTTTCCCACTGAAAAGTTGTTTCTTTCCTTTCTTGCCTATTTTGTCACTTTGCTCTATCATACAATCTATTATTACCATCAAATTTCATCCTTTTCCATCTTGATTTTCTCCTACCCTCCTAAGCCTATCCACTGAGCTCTCTCCCACCTCCTCTTAAGGATCCAAACACTTTGAACCAGAACTTAAACCAGTGCAGGAGTTGGAAGTAAGTGGTTAGGGACTGTCAAAACTTGACTCTTAGTTTCTGTCCACAACGATCAGAAAGGGAAAACAATTGTAAACCCTGATATTGAAATTATTAAGGGTGGAGCTTACAACTAGGAATCTACCTTGGTTGGTTTCTTCTTTGATCATAGGCCTCTCTTTCCAATTATTCAGTACTGAGATTTTAATCAATGAAGGAGAAGAAGACTAACTGAGGTTCTTCTCTCTAAAGACAACCTCATTCTATTCTCTTTTTCATCACACTCTAAAGCTCTCAAAGTCATAGACGAAGGGCTATGACATGTTTCTGAACAACCTCTCTTTCTTTAAACCTAACAACTTGGTCTTAACCTGAAGAGTGTCAAGCTTTATAATATTCTCTTATAGATAAACTTCTATAGTATTCCATTGGACTATTGGATCACTCAAGGCCTAAGCTCCTTGTCCATATGTGTAAGTGTGAATTTATTGAAGGAATTAAGTGATGAGATCCCTATTGTCAAGTTGAGATTTAGAAATTATCTCTTTAAAGACAGTGTTACAATCTCTTATTAATGGAAATCTCACCTTAATTCTCAAGGCAAGGTTTGGAGATCTACAAGGAGGAAGTTCATCAAAGGGAACTTTAATGAGCTTACAGATCTAGGAGCTAAAAGTATGATTGAAGAAAATGTTATGTTTTCCACTAAAGAGATCTTTGCTTCTTCAATTGAAGTTCTCAGTAATATTGCTAATATGGAAAATATAGTTAATATAGGAAAAATTGAGAATGAAAACAATGCCCTTACAAACCTAAGTTGTTGATGACTCAGTGATTTTCTATAGAACTCACCTAAAGTCAGTAGAGACCTTGACGAACACTCTACACCAATTTAAAATTTTTTCAGGTTTAAAGGCCAATTTAAGTAAAAGCCACTTCTTCCTTTGCTTTGGAGCAATCCATAAAGGTCTATTGCAAAGACAGCCAGAGTGGAGAGAAAAGTCCCTCTAATGTTGTATTTGGTACTCCCAATTGCCATAAGGAGACTGTATTTTAAAGAATGCACTCCTCTTATTGAAAAAAAATCAGAGAAGGTTAAGCTCTTAGATAAACAAAACTCTCTCCTATAGTGGGAAACTACAACTGATCAAATATATTGTTATTTCAATGCACATGCCTTTCAAAGAATCTTATCAAATCCATAAAGAGAATGATAAAGAATTTTCTATAAAGCTATGTAGGAGGAGTAAGGGTACTTGCTAAGGTTAAATAGGAAGACATTTGTGTAACTAAAGTAGAGGGGGGTTTAGGGATTAATTCTATTAGAATCTCTAACCTTACTCTTACATTGAAAAAATTATGGTGGATTCTGGAAGACAAGAACTACCTATGGTTGAAGTGGTTACATAACTTCTTTCTTAAAGGTAAAAGCATATGGGAAATTGAGAAGAAGTTAATCCATTCCTGGTTTCTTATATAGCTTTAATAATTGAGGGACCTGATTAAACCTGGCATGGTTTGTAGAGTGGGGAATGGAGAAAGAGCTTCTTTTCGGTATGAAAATTAGACTAGACATGGGTAACTTATTCATCTCCTTGAAGTAGTAGCAAAGCTTGACAATTTTCACTTATAGGCTAAAGTCAATTCCTTGATTTCTAATAGGTATTGAAGGTAATTTGCTGAAGAATTAAGGCACTAAACTCCTAAATATCTTATTAATCCTTCCTTCCCTAATAAATTCTTATGGAAGGATAAGCCTACTAACCAAATTTCAAGTAAGGTTTGTAGGAATATGCTTCGAGTTAGAGGTCCAATTATGAGATGGTATAAATTTTTTTATTGCAAATCCTTAATGCCTAAAACTTCCTTCTTATTATGGTTAATAGCCAAAAATCGCCTAAGCATTATAGATAGGTTGAGTTTTTTGAACTTAAGGAAAATATGCTTATTATGTATGGAAGAAGATGAGCTAAGAGACCAATTTTTCTTTGAATGCATATGTAATTCAACCATTTAAAATGTAGTCAAAGGTTTACGCATATGGAATCCAATTGGTAACTTTTTCTCTAAAATGCTTCAATGGTTTTTAGACCATCCCAATCTCTGAAGCTCTACCCTAGCAATATATGTCATAGCTATAGGAACTTGTATGCAAAATTTAAAAAGAAAGAAACTCCAAGAGCTTTCATAACAAGGCTCTTCCATTGGATGTTGTAAAGGAAGAAGTGTTATGAGTTATCAGAGACCCGATCATGGTTTTTATATAGTTTGATTTGTAAAATTATTTTATTGTCATGGGAGAAGCGTTTTAAGAGTGTAAGGGGATTTTCATGTGGTGCTCTTTTATACATTTCCTATCTTTCTATTGATCCATTATTTACTTTTCCAAAAAAAAAGAAAGATAGCATCTAAGTTCATTTTAAGTTTTCAATTCATAGATAGGTTTGGGAAAACTACTTTGTAATATTTTTTTACCCCTAAACTCAATTATGCATGCCTATAATTCCTTACGATTAAACTATTTTCTTGCTACAAAATAACATAATATCATTAATTATTAATTCCTTTATTTATTTAACAAATTTTTAAAGCATCTATTTACCAAGCTTCTCTTTATCTTGAAATATTTTGTGATTTCTTACCTTCCAAATATCATAAATGCTACTTCTAAATGCTATTTTTTATATCAAAAGATTGCTTTTATGCGCATTCTAATCATGGCTTAGCCATTATATAATGTCAATATATTCATCCTTAATAATAACAAGTTTGTAGTGTTATTAGACCATAAACCATATGCCAAGGACAAAATTTCATTAGAAGAACACATGGTTTAGTATTGTAAGTTGTTATTTGTACAACTTACAATATTGTATAATATTGTTTCCTAGCATTCTATCTAAGGTTTTAAGTTTCTTTCTCACTACTAGCCTTGGAATGATGGAGACCTTAGGGAGTGCTTACTTAAACAAAATTATTTTTTACTAGTTCAATCTTTGTGCTTGGCTTTTGAAAATATCCTTGTAAGATTTATTAAGAAACATGTCAAAGAGGTGTTCAACATGTCAAAGAGGTGTTTCATACTTAAACAAAATTATTTTTTACTAGTTCAATCCCTGTGCTTGGCTTTTGAAAATATCATTGTAAGATTTATTAATAAACATGTCAAAGAGATGTTTCATCTAGATCAAAGTGTCTTCTTTGCTTTTATTTGAATTATAGTAAGGGATATTAACCAAGTTAATAGATAAAGCATCAATATTGCAATACCACTAATTATCTTTTATCACTTTTTTAACCTTTGAATTCTCTATTACGTAGTTATACAAGTTGGACTTCCTATTAATCTAATATAAAGTCCTTAAGTTTATTCTAATGATCATACTAAAACTAGGCATTACTATTGTTACTGATTATGCACCTGATTAGTTTCTACTTCATCCATAAGCCCTTTTTATTAGTTAAGAGTCTCTAAATACTCTCATACATTAGAGCCTTGTTGAAAAATCTAATAGATACGATATCAATTCCTCTTCCCTCTTTTGAAATTGGTGAGAAAGAACAAAATTGGTGAAATGAACTTTACCAACAAATGAAAAGAACTTATTACACTAATTTCTAGTTCTCATTCGAGTCCTTTCAATAAGTGGTATACAATTTAAAGCTTAGTCTCTTAGTAGTTATAGGCAAACCAAGGTAGGTAAATGGAGAGTTCTTTAAGTTCAATCATGATAAGTTGGGGAGATTGGCACTAGATCATACCATTAGGTAGGTTTTTTAATTGTTCATCGAGAACCTATGTAGATCCTTGAATGTATATAAATCATTTATTATTGTACTTAGTGAATAACTACCATTGGCTCTAGACAAGCATAAATATATCATTTGTAAAGCATAGGTTAAAGATTCTTAACTTACTACATTTATGATGGAGCTTGAATTTTCTTTCTGGCCTTATAGAATGATCAATCAATCTAGTTAAGGTCTCTGTACATAAGGTGAACAAGAATGATGAGATTGGATCACCTTACCACAATCTCTTAATGCCTCTGATTATGCAAGATGAAATCCCAGATTATGGAGTCAAAAGTCTTATAAAAATTAATCTTGATAGTATAAATTGATTAGTTACATACACAAAAGTACCCTAGATTAGCGACCTCTTGAGGAGCAAATTTACTGAGAAATGAATGAACTGCTCAATGATAAGGGGGTTAGAAACTTTAATTTTATCTAGGTCATAGACAATATCTCTTCTCCTATAGTAATGTGCCTAGTGATTAATGATTATTTGCTCATGATTCCTCAAAGACTTAAGCCTTTTACACTTATCAACATTGAGCATAGTCTATAAAAATCCTAGGTAGCACCTGGTACCTCTTATGGTTATTAAGACCTTTGACATTCCAAGATAGGATTGTTATCATGGAAGGTTTTGAGGTTTACAGCTTTTACTATAGTACTTATATTTGATCTCTTCCCACTGGCCACTTTGAATTCATTCTCTATAATCTTATAATCTGTTTAATGTGATTTAGACTTCCCAAGGTGTGAAGTTATATAAGAGATGATGGGAGGGGAAGGTTGAGGTTTGTTTAAAGATTTTTTCTTAAAAAATTATGGGGTCCCTCTTGCTTTAATTTCCTTTAATAGGGGGATATTGGTCATTATATTAGAGCTTCAAGGATCAACCTTATCTTTAGCTTGATCCTCTAGCACCTAATCCTTCACAGATTCTCCTCTTCCCTTTTCTTGTTGTGGTGTTATTGTCAAAATTTTCTCTTGTAGCATTTTGACATTCTCATTCACTACCCACAATATTGTAGCCTTTCTACCATCTAATTTTTCTAATCTTATCAACTTATAGTAATCTCCTCTTGGGAAAGTCCTACTAGACGGTCTCCATTATTTTCTTTTGTGAAACTATTATAGCCTTTCTATCATCTAAATTTTCTAATCTTATCAACTTATAGTAATCTCCTCTCTGGAAAGTCCTACTAGATGGTCTCCATTATTTTCTTTTGTGACTTTGTACTGGTCTCTGTTGAAATGAGACCTTAACCATGTATTCAAACAATTCATCATTATCTCTAAAACTCAAAAGTGGAATACTCTAATTTAACTCCTGATGCAAGTAAATAAGGACATACAATCTAGTATATCTTTTTCTCTTCATTGAAGTTATGAGCTTACCAATAAAAATTGATTTACCTATGTAACTTAGCAAGATGAATCAAACAATTTGCACCCCATTTTAACATGTTATTCAAATTACTAACATAGTTTAGTAGTTATTTACTTGTTCTCTAATTAGAATATAACTTACTATAAGATTGAATTTCAATATTTAAAAAATTGCTAAAATTAATACGTTTCTTATGATATTAAGAATCCTTATTGAAGTAAAATTACTAGAGTAAATATTCCCCTAAAGAATTGATTGAAATATTCTAAATGGATCGTTCTTATTCGAATAAAAATATATAGTAGTAATCAATATCCTAATTGAATTAGTTTAGTTAGTCTTTCAGTTGAACTATTCATTATTCTTATTTTATATTAAACTAATAACACTAAATACTTATTTATGTTCCTGTAATTATATTAGGTTATCTCCTACGATTTTTCATATTCACTTACGAGGGTACACTTTTTATCAATAAGGAGGAGCAAGAAAAACTACTAGGAAAGTCATATACTATATGAACTTATGAACCAAAGCGTAAAATTGAATTGGAAAGCCTTAATCATAGATTAATGTGGCGCAGATTCACTTCGCTTATGATTGAATCACAAGCTCCTTGAAAATGACGTACTTGTTAATTCGAACTAGGCTGTAGAAGATGGAGTTGACTTGTTAACACTGTCGGTAGGACCTGATGGACCTCCTGAAGATACCGCAACGTTTTTAAGCGTATTTGATGTTTCCATGTTATTTGCTCGACGAGCTGGTGTTTTCGTGGCACAAGCCGCCGGTAATAAAGGCCCTGCTCTTTTCACCGTTGTCTCCTACAGCCCCTGGGCTGTTGGGGTTGCCGCTTCCACCACCGACCGGATTTATCATGGTTATCTTCTACTTGGAAATGGCCAAAAGGTTGAAGGTATTGGTTTATCAGGTAGTTGACTTCGACAATGCTTCATTATTAACATTCATGATTAATTTGCAAAATTATTTATAGAGAAAATAATTATGTATAATTATTAAATATGGTATTTAATACAGAGAGACATGTAAAAGTTAAAATATTGTATTGTAAATTTAAAAAACCTACTTTAAAGGATGTTATTTCTACTTTTATATGATATTTTTAATTATTATAATAGAAATTTAATTTTTGTAAATTAAAATAAAATTCATTTTTTACATTATATAAATACGGAGACCAGTTATAATAG
>JANKYF010000002.1:57024445-57035800 GCA_029829435.1 Erythroxylum hondense | reverse complement strand
AGAATATGATCAAGTATTGAGTTTGGTATGAGTATCCCAGTATATGATTAAGTATTAAAATTTGTATATGTATGATTTAGTAAGTGAATAAGGAAAAAGAAAAGAAAAGAAAAGAAAAGAAAATTTATACCGGATTTGAATAGTCTAGGTTTCCAACGCGATGAGTGCATTTGTTCCAACGGATGTCAGAATTTGTTTCAGTTCAAATCGATCAGTTTGTTTGCTTTGCTATGAATTCGTATTCGATTTGCTTCGATTCGTTCGCTTCCGCTTTTCGCCTTTATCCGATCTTCGCTTTTGTTGTTGTCCGTAATTTGTTATCCGATTCTCCCCTTCGCTTCGTTTTATTTCGATACCTTTGTTATTCGATTCGTTGTTTCCGCATTTCGTTATTCGATTTGCCTTCGGATTCGAATTATCCACTTTGAATCCACTTCGGTTTCGACAACTTTCTTTCGTTTTCCGGTTTAGGATTAGTTTGGACCAAGTTAGTTGTAGGATTCCAACGCGATACTTTGTGAAAGTTTTCGTTACCGGATGTCGGAATTAAGTTCTTGTCCCTACGCAATTTGCGCTTCGCATTCGATTTCGCTTCGGTTTTATTCGAGTTTCTGTTTTGTTCCGATTAGTTTCCGTTCTTTCGGTCGATTCGTTCGAAATCTGCTGGTTCGATTCTCGCATTCGCGTTTTGTTTTTGATTTCGTTCCGCACGCGTTTGTCTTTGATTTCGCTTCCGCATTTTGCTTCGCATTTCGTTTCGTTTCCGTTTTTCGTTCTTTTTCCGGTTGGGATCCGGTTCCCGGATCGGGTCCCAACAGGTCATCCCATACGTAATACTTTGCTTAACTTCGTAGTTTATCCCTCTAAACCTTTGAAAACTAACAAGTAATTTCTTAGTAACTAAAAAATTGACAACATCTATATACCATGGTGATGTGGCATCGATAGAAAATAATTGCTTATCCGGAAATGTTTTTCGTAGAGAGATATCATCTTCTCTCTTTATCAAACAGCTGAGATGGTCTGCCACCAGGTTTTCTGCCCCCTTCTTACCTCTGATCTCTAAGTCAAATTCCTAAAGGAGGAGAATCCATCTAATCAGCCTCAGTTTTACCTCTGTATTTGCCTCAAAACAAACAATCACTTTAGCATCAAGAAAATACGATCGAAATTTTTCCAAAGCAAAAACCACAGATAACAAACCTTTTTCATTACTAGAATAATTCAATTGAGTTGGGTTTAGAGTCTTTGAAGCATAGTAGATGGCATACAAAGCTTTTCCTACTCTTTGTCCTAGAACCACCCCCATTGCATAATCATTCTCATCACACATGATCTCAAAGGGGAGGTTCCAATCTGGCGATTAAACCACCGGTGGGGATGGTAAAAGCTCCTTAAGTTTGTTGAATGCTTCCCTGCACTTCTCGTCAAACACCAAGGAGACATCTTGTTAAAGAAGTTTGCATAGTAATGCGGCTATCTTCGAAAAGTCCTTAATGAACGTTTTATAAAAACCTTTGTGCCCAAGAAAAGAACAAACTTCCCTCACAGCAAAAGGGTAAGGTAAAGAAGAAATAAGATCAACTTTGGACTTATCTACTTCAATACCCTTAGCAGATATCACATGGCTTAAAACTATACCTTAATCCACCATAAAATGACATTTTTTAGTTCAGCAGAAGGTTAGTTTCTATACATCGTTCCAAGATAATGGCAAGATTCTCAAGAAATTCATTAAAAGAATATCTATACACACTAAAATCATCCATGAATATCTCGATAATCTTCTCAACATATTCGGAAAAAATGCTTACTATACACCTTTGGAACATGGTGGGTGCATTATATAATCCGAATGGCAACCTTCAGTAGGCAAACATTACTAATGGGCATGTAAATGTGGTCTTCTCCTGATCTTCTGATGCAATTGGGATCTGAAGATAACTTGAAAAGTCATTTAAAAAGTAATAATAGTCATAACCAACCAATCTCTCAAGCATCTGATCAATAAAAGGAAGGGGAAAATGATCTTTACAAGTAGCAGAATTTAACTTTCTATAATCAATACATAATCACCACCTGATTTGCACTCGGGTGGGAACCAACTCACCTTCCTGGTTTGTCACAGCGGTAATTCCATATTGCTTTGGAACCACCTGGACAGGACTTACCCATTTACTACCGAAAATCGGGTAAATAACCCTAGCATTGAGAAGCTTTAATACCTCCTTCACAACTTCCATCATTGGAGCATTCAGCCTATGCTGAGCTTCCCTTGTAAAATTTGCATCCTCCTCTAACAAAATGCAGTGCATGCATGTGGAAGGGCTTATCGTTTAGATATATGTGATAGTCTACCTAATGGCCTTCTTATGCTCTCTCAGCATTTGAACAACCTCTCCTCTTGATTTGAAGTTAACTCTACTAAAATGATAACTAGGAGAGTCTACTTATCTCCCAAATAGGCATACTTCAGATGTGTAGGGAGTGGCTTCAACTCCAATTCTGGTGCCTACATATTAGAAGGTAACAACTTTTGCTGAGCTTCAGGTAATTGTATAGAAGCCAAATCATACCTTTTTGAAGAGCTTTCTAATAAGTCCAAGGCGGTTGTCATTTCCATAAGCTCTTCTCCCATCTCAACATCAGTGTTGGCTTCTACTTCCACATCCTCAGTTAAAATGGTTTCCAAACGATCCTTGCAACTTAATTTAAACATTTCCTGCACCAATAGAACAATCACATCAATAGAAAAAAAACACAATGATCATCAGGAGGATGTTTCATGGTATCAAAAATATTGAAATGAATCACTTCCCCATCAAATTCCATTATGAGAGTACCCTTACGAACATCTATCTTAGTTTAAGTCATATTAAGAAACGATCTCTCCAACAAGATAGGTATTAGATTACATGAGATGTCACCATTCATATCCACAATATAGAAATCTTTAGGAAACACTAACTTATTTAACTACACTAAAACATCCTCAACCACCCTCAGGATAAGCATTAGTGCAGTCAACCAGTTGTATGATTACACTCGTTTTTTTCAATGGACCCAAATTCAAAGAAGCATAAATCAAACGAGACATCATATTAATAGAAACAACTAAATCCAACATAGCTCTATTGATCATAATATTACCAATTTTGCAAGGAAAAGTAAACATACCTGGATCCTGACATTTTGCAGGCATCTTCTTTCTGAATACTGTCGACATATTCTCACCCATCATCACTTTCTCATCACCTCTCAGTCTTCTCTTATGTGTACACAATTCTTTGAGGAATTTGGCGCACCTTGTTACTTGCTTATTGATTTTCTTCCTTTTCCAATTCATTCTCAATCTCTTCCTTGGTAGCAATCTTGATGGGGTTCTCTTGGGACACTCAATCTCCTTTCTACCCCTCTGGGTTATGACACTGACAATCTTCAGGTTCACCTCTGGCTCTGATGGCAACTTTCCTCCAATTTGCGATTCGATATGGTTTATCCTCGATGCCATCTAACCTATTTGATTTTCCAAATTTTTTAAGCTCGATTTTGTCTCTTGTTGGAACTGTTACAGCTACTGCTGCAGGTTTTGTTGAAATTGGAGATTGTTAATAGTAAGAGCTTTTAATCAATTCTTCCATATAATTACCTGAATTAGAAGAATGGACTCTTTGTGCTGCTTATGCCCTTAGTTAAAATTATTGAGCTCCTTGCGACCGATTTGAGAAGTAATTTTACTACCTATTCCCTCCATAACTCAAGCTAGGATGGCCCCTCCAGCATGGGTTATACGTCTGTGAGTATGGGTTATATTGACGTGGGAAGTTTGCTTCTATAGCATTCACGTTCTCCACACTTCCTTCTTATAATGTTGGGCACTCATCAATTGGATGACTCGTGTTTGAACATATTCGGCACACTTTCGCTTGTGCCTGTCTAACTTCAATCAGTCTCACAAAAGATGTTAGTTCATTTAAACAATGTTCAATGTATGAAATGCTTACCTCATTTTCTTGTCAAACATTGTTGTGAGTGGCAAATTGTTAGGTGTTAGCGGCCATCCACTTAAATAATATCCTAGCTTCAATGGGAGTCTTTTCACAAAGTGCCCCTCTGCTTACTACATCAACTAAACTCCTCTCCATTAGTAACAGTCCTTCATAGAAATATTGTATGAGAAGTTGCTTTGGTATGTTATAGTGCGGACAACTGGCCTATAACTTCTTGAACCACTACCAATACTCGTAAAGAGATTCTCCATTATGCTACTTGATGCCACATATCTCCTTCTGAATACTTGTCATCTTTGAGGATGGAAAATATTTCCCTACGAACAATCTCTTCATCTCTAACCTAGTATTTATACTCCCCGTTAGTAAATCAAATAGCCAATCTTTTGTTGCATCTTTGAGTGAGAACAAAAAGGCTCTCAACATGATATGCTCATTCGTCACCTTGGGTGGCTTCATGCTTAAACACACCACATCGAGTTCCTTAAAATGCTTATGTGCATCCTCACCTGCAAGACTATGAAAGTTAGGCAAAAAATAAATTAATCCAGATT
This sequence comes from Erythroxylum hondense, assembly GCA_029829435.1. Classification (NCBI taxonomy): domain Eukaryota; kingdom Viridiplantae; phylum Streptophyta; class Magnoliopsida; order Malpighiales; family Erythroxylaceae; genus Erythroxylum; species Erythroxylum hondense. The sequence goes on along the minus strand of JANKYF010000002.1, from coordinate 57,031,236 downwards.
TTAACTCAAAAGTAACATGTTAAACAAAATTTGGAAATGTTATGCATAATGATCTTTGAGTTAAATTGGATGTCGCCAACTCCCTTAGAGTTCTTGGATTTGCCATCATATGTCACGACCTGAAACCACATCGGGCACATGATAACTACCATAAACCCAAGCTACGGATACTCATGGTACTCTTAACCCGATTATGCAAGGCTAATTGAATATACTTTGAAAACATTTTGACACACAACGACTATATTTTGAAAATCCCAAAACTAATTAAAATACCTATAAATCAGTTTTAAACTCACTTCTATATTTACATTTAAAACTCTACCATAACTTCTGGAATTTTATGTCCACTCAAGAGCAATCTCAACAATAGTACAAAAGGTTTATGCATAAGGTCCTTTACAAATAACAAGACAATCAAGAGTTAATTTATAAAATCGTAAAGCATATCAACATAACCAACCTAATAAAAATAGTTCATGAGCCACTATATAACAAAAGTATAAAAAAGAGACTACCCACGTGCAGTAATGCCCTGAAAATGTTAAAAGACCGCACGATCCACTTAAAGCTTCAATCTCACTAAATTAACCTGCATAGTTGGAAAGCGGAGGGGATGAGTACACTATGTACTCATTGAGTAGGGAAAACATATTTCACAAACAGAACCCGATACACACCAGGACGATCTAGATAACCTAAGGACGGGTTTTTTCATGCATTTAGCATACATATAACCACCTATGAAGTGAACATACATGACATAGAAACACATAAGCCTACCCTGTGACTCAACATATACAGGTTAGGAACCACATAAGCTTAGCTATCAATCACTCATCCAGTGAACATAGGTTCCAATTCTATTACACAAAAGTAGAAAAGCATCACATGTATAAATCAAGTCTCGTCAGGAAAACAAATCTCAGTATAGGCCAAAACAATCATGTGTCACCACTAGTTGGTCAAACTAGTGTGCACACCCACCGATTCCCAGTGTTGGCTCGACTTTCATCTATGGTGAGTTCAGACTATAGTCGACAAGAGCTTCATAATCCTAGGTGATGACCTCATCGGTAACTAGACCCTAGTTATGGAATCAGCCGCAAGTTCCGTAGAAAGGTATCAATACAGAGACTTGACTTTTATGTGCAAGCGTCAAAGGTATGGGAGGTCGCTTAATCTATTGTGCCTAGAACATGATTAGCCAATCGTTACCTTACCAATCAAAAAAATCTAATAAAAATACTAAGTATAAAAATCAAGTAAGGCACTATGCCTTTATTTATTGGTCCAATTGATAAAAATGGAACATTTTCTTAGCTCTAAGCTAAAAGAGAACACATATACGCAGCATATGTGACTCGATAATGCATATGTAAGTTCCAAAACATATTTCATGAAATAAAAGTCACCTTTTTCACTCCAAGTGCAAAGTTGTTCAAAAATGTTGTCCTTTAAACTTCAAGTGCAGGTTTGTTGAAACCAATATCATTTCTCAAAATACGTAATAAAAACATCAGTTGCACTCCAAGTGTAAAGAGTTATTAAATACACAAGTGTACTAGCATCTATTTGAGATTCAATTATACTAAGCACTACATAGGTTCAAAATTCACATACAAGTCATCATGTATGTCTTGGGATGTCTTAGTCTCATTTAAGAGATATAGTTTCCCTAACTCACCTCAAAAGAATGTATACACTCCTTTAACTTCAACAATCCTCGATACGAGCTCCGTGATCCATAGCTCCTGAGCCTTTATACATACAAATATGCAATGTATTTACTACTCAAGCATGTATCTCATATTCATACACCATCACAACCAAATTCATCCCTAATCAATCATTATAAATGTATTTCTAACATATGTCAATAGGTCAATAATTCACTTACTAATTTAGCTCAATGTCTCCTCAACCATCAAGCTAACCTAACCTTATGTGCAATGTTTACATCCTTTTCTTCCTAATGTTCCTTTATGAATAAGCTATCTTCTTTTAATCCTAAATCTCTCTAAAATGATCCAAATACCATGATTCTTGTGCCTTTTGAAACTAGACTTCCATTAGTCTTAATATATCCAAAAGTTACACAAACAACATCTCCCTTTAAAATATAATCTCCATCCAAATTATGTCCTATTTTGGTAAGAAATAGACTGGCAACCAATACTCAAATCTCAATAAATCAATATCAATACATCTCCTAACAAAACCGTTTGTTAGAAGCATTAATAAGACATCAATAATCATGTTTCATGTTTTATAATTTCATTAATTCTAACTCTAAGGTCCTCAAAAATTAGGAAATAATACAAGGTTCCTACACAGGGGTCTATCACAGGCAATATTAGGGAAACAAGCATAACTCGAGCTCTAGTGATTATTTGGTCAAGCCACTTTCCCAAAGGTCAAGTTAAGACCTATATCTAAAACTTTCATTCTTTGAGTTTCTTTAAATTCGTTCTCTAGGAATATGAAAAATAGATTGAAATAGAATGGTGAAATTGAAACCAAAATTTCAATTTACCTTGATAACTTCTTGCCTTCTCCTCTTCTCTTCCCCTTTTTCTCTCCTTCTCTTCTCATTTTCGCTTTTCTCCCTCTTCTAGCCTTATGACCGACTGTCACTCTCCCTTCTATTGCCTTTTCAACCATGTGTCACCATTCTAACTCATCTACCAATGTTAACTTTGCTTCTCTATGCAATCTTCATAATGTTCTCTCAATCTCCGGATCAAGTTGCTCAATTTCTCTATAAGGAGATCTGGTCACTACCATGCAACAACACTAAAAAATAATTAAATATTAAAAAATAACAAAAGAATGACTATAAATAAATATATTCACAAAAAACCAATTAAAATCAAATACAAAACTTAAACGACCTTAATCCCCAGCAACAGTGCCAAAATTTGACAACGTGTGTCGAATACGCTGCAAAATATACCTAACTATGCACACTAAAATTTGTAGTTAGGGTAAATCAGTATCAAATCCACAAGGACTGTTCGGTTAATTTATGTAACCAAAATTAATTGATGCAAAGAAAATATAAAAGGGGGTTTTTTAGATTTTTAACAATTTCGAAATTAAAGTAAAAGTAAACTATCAAAAACAAATTCAAACAAGCAATCGAAAATGATTAAACTGTTAAATATACGTAAGGTCTAGTTCTAGGTTCAATCTCGAGCTAAACATGATCAAGCATATTTCATTATCGTAACGTCTTTACAACTCTCTTCGAATTATTGATCTGAGACTAATAGAATACTCTTCTAATCTCAGTTTTTCCTTAGGTTTTCTTTAATCAAGAAAAGATTATTAATTAAACTTAACTATTGAATAATTGAAATAAAACAATAAAAATAATGTATTAAGATCATTCATCCCAAAACTCAATCAAATCAACACCAATAATACAACAATCCAAAAGGAAATTACAACCTTAAAATGATAAAAATAGCTTAACCTTGACTTGGCATCGATATTTCTAGTTGAACCGGCATCAGGAAGCTAGCCTTCCATTTCTATTTTTATGCTCCAAGCATAAGAAATCTTCTCCATGCTTCGGTGGTGAAAAAAAACGAAGAAGATAACCTAGTGCCTCCCTTCTCTGTTCGTTACTCTCTATGTGATGCCCCTTCTCCTATTCACTAATGTGAAAAATAAACCCTATCTCCATGCTACTATTCACATTGCATTTTTAAGTGAGAATGCAAACAATGTGTTTAGTGCGGTAAATGCAAAACGCATCTGTGTTCAACATATAACGCTTGCGTTCTGCGTTTAATGTAGAGTGGCAGCATTATTTGTGTGCAATGCAATACGTAATCCTTCTTGCTTCTGTCTACTACATCGTTTTAACAAATGGACTGGTGCCATTTAATTCACGCTATGTATGGGGCTGTTCATGTAAAGCAACATTCTGCTGCATTTTATTCTCTTGTTTTCTTCTTTTGTTGTCGTTTCGTGCTTCCATATACTACCTGCTTTCTATGATTCTTCTTCTTTATGTTCCATTTTTCTTATCTTCCTCTTGTCTTTTAAATTATTTTTCTTTCTTCTTGCTCCATGAAGACAAATAAATATTAATCCTCAGAAAATGGCCCATATATTGTGCTTTTGACTCACTTTAACTTCTTTGTTTTTGAATTATGCCTAAAATCACAAATAAGTCAAAGTGAGTATCTTAAGCATTTCTAAGACATTAATCACTAAATGTAGCATATCAAATGAATCAAAATTTAAACACATATCATTATCCTATGCTTATGGATTTTGGTTTTCATTTATGGATAATCGTATTCTCTTTAACATTCAATTGTTTATGTATGAACTCATATCTAGAATTCAATATAATCTTTAATTGTTATATTTGAGATCCGTTTGTAGTGAATAATGGATCGTAATCATTAGGGATAACATAACTTAGCTAGGTTAAATGACATAAGCGTATGTGGTTGTTGCTTAGATTGGTCTGTTTTCCTAATTTGTAACGCAACTGTCCAAGTAAATCTAAAGATCGTATCCTAGGTTATTTGCTGGCTAGATTTTATTAACAATTGTCTCTTAATTTAACACGACTTAAGTGAAAATTAGGATTAACAAAGCTTGTTGTTAATCAACGACCAATAGTTGCTAAGAGAGTTATAAGAATAACAATTTAATGAAAGATGTCTAATTAGGTGTAGGCTGAGATTGAACCAAAGAACTGGGTCCCTAATGAATTCATTACTTACGTCATTTTTAGATGTTTTCTTTAATTTTTTTCATTAGTTTAGTTCCATTTTATTTTCTTATTTCAAAATCAAACCCCCCCCCCCTAAAACCTAACCAGCGATTATTTTCATTTCAAAAGCTTTATACACGATCTCTATGGTATCGACCTAGACTCAACATTGCCATAGTTATAGTTCTAGTTTATTTTGAGTAGCATTACAATGCCCTACTATCAATTTTGAGATCAATAAATAACTGAAGAGAAACTAATTACAATCAAATATGTTATATTGGTCAACCAATGTCTCAACCATTTGTGAATTTATATTGGTCAACCAATGTTTAAAAATTTAGAGATGCGAGGAATTGAGAGACCCTCCTAACCAAGAAAGAATACGAGTCTAAATAGGCTAAAGATCACAAAACGGAATCAAAAAACAGGCTCTTACATTTTTGTCTTTCCTCTTGGGTGCTATTAAGAACCAACACTCTTGAATTACAATTGTTCTATGCAACTCAAAGATATTGTAGTAGTTAAGCTTCATGTTATTTTATCCATCAACACAACATTATACTTTGTCTTTAAAGCATAACCCTCAAAGACCTGCCTCTGTCGATATCTTTGTTGAAGCCCCTGAAAAACTTAAGCATTGGTCAGTATTAGCCAGCAACAATTATACAGATAGAAACAATAGACACACCTCTATCGCTTGGGAATGGTAATTTGATTTTTTTTTTTAATGACAATTGGTCAGATATGGGACAACTTATACAACATTTCAACAACCTAAACAACCCACAAACCTCATCCCTCAACATTAAAATTAGCTCTATAATTAATGATGTTTCATGGAATTTTCCTCACAACCTGAGACATCATCAACCTGCTTATCCACCTACCCCAACCTCTCCTGATACATTCTACTGGCATGATCAACCTGTCCATAAACTTACCAACAAAATCACTAAAGATTTGCTAATAAATAGAAAACCAAAGGTAGCATAGCACAAGATCATATGGAGTAGGGCCTTGATTCCAAAAATATCCTTTATATTATGGTTAACATCCCAAAACATACTCAATACAGCAGATAGAATGTCATATCTGCAAGTGGACAAAACCTGTCCAATGTGCCGAGTCTATATGGAAACAAGAGATCATCTTTTTTTCACATTCCCTTACAACAGCACCATATGGGAACATATAGCTAGGAAATGCCTATGGATAAATCCTGGGAGCTCCTTCACTAAGATTACACAAAAACTGCTCAACCCAATAGCTCACTCAAATCCAAATAAGTTGATTCACACTTTATCCCTAGAGCTTAGTGGATATATATTATGAAATGAAAGAAACCTTAGAAGGTTTAACAACAACAATTCTTCTAAGGAGTCCATTGTCACAAAAATCTTCAAGGAACTCAGAGAACTAATCCTACTTAAAACCCTAAATCTGGCTTATAACACAAGCATCATATCCTCTTTAAATATCTAGCTCACTAATATACTACAACATGACTGATTATCTTAATATGAAATTCCCTATTTGTTTAGTGCTTACTCCCAACACATGGTAATCTACGAAAGTAAGGAGCCATATAGAAAATTTAAGTAGGGCTCAATGTTTACCTAGTCTGTCATCACTTCAACATGTCTTGATTCTGAAAGCTCTTCAAGTGTCTCCTTCTTCCACAAGTCTCCATAGAAGTCTCCAGAGAAGTCATCCCAATTAGGAAAATTTTGAAGACATGATGATCGAATGGAGGGGTGTTTTACCCCTCTTACAAAAACATCACCGCTTTGTTGGATTTTCTTCTATTGTCACTATGGCTCTGTTTGGTTTGAGGGTTAATAATGGGATGGGATGGAACGTAACACACTTCCATCGTTTGTTTGAAGATTTCATAATGGAATGAAATGGACTGGGATGGAAACTGAGGGTTTCATGTTACGTTCCATTTCATCTTAAACAGTGAAAATAAGAAACCTCCGATTAGGAAGGTTTAGGATGAAACGTAAACTAATAAATACATACTACCTAATATACCCTCAATAATTCTTCT
>JANKYF010000002.1:56908727-56919129 GCA_029829435.1 Erythroxylum hondense | reverse complement strand
AAAACCAAGCGGCCGCAGTTAACCATATTGAATCTAGTATAGTGAAATAAGCTTACCAGGCCAATCATAAAGCTTTGTTTCATAATTTGCTTCTTTTTTTCTCCATTTATAGTAATGGATATTGAGACATATGTGCCTCCATTATAATGATTTTTTGCAGTTGCTAATCCTTAATGCACTCACTTTCGAAATTGCTGCAATGGAAATTCACTATTATATTATTATAAGCCCCAATAAACTGAGATTTGTAAATGTCTAATTAAAATCACCATGTTTGCTTCTTCCAGAAGTCTGAGTTCAAACATTGTGAATGTTTGAAATCATACATAAGAAATATCAGTAAAGAAGGATGAACAAGGTTGTTTATTTCCAGTCCTTTGAGTACCTTTTCATCTATGCAGGTGGCCAAAATGGAAATCTTTTTCTTTATCCTTACTGCTTGCCTGGAAAATCATCCTTATTTTGCAAAATCCTTCTCTCTGGAAATTTTACACAAGACGATCAATACTGGTCTTCCCTTGCTCTCAATAAAACGAAGATTTGTTTACAGAATGTTGGTTATTCTATGCAGTCTCGAGTCCATTACCATTTTGATGGAAATATCTTGGATTTCGCTTTGATCTTGTGATTGCAGATAATATTCCTACAACAAAAGCCATGCTATTGCAAATATATGTTGCTATGAAGGCTATGCCATTTTATTGTGCTCTTCCAACTCTGTCCGAGTTCATGATAGAAAATGGGTGGACAAAATGTTTCTCTACGATCTCTGAAGTTGGTTGGTTTACGTACATTCTGTATTCAGTTAGTTATTTTGTTCTTGTGGAGTTTGCAATTTATTGGATGCACAAAGGACTGCACGATATTAAGCCTCTGTACAAGTATCTGCATGCTACCCATCACACCTACAATAAGCAGAATACCCTGTCTCCTTTTGCTGGTAAGTTAGTACATGCATGATTTTCAATGTTTCTGTATTGAGTTCGCTTTTTGGCAGAATAGTTGTATAAACTGTCTTGATGAGTGGAGAATATTGAGAGAACAACGAGTTTATGACCTTGAAAAGAAGAAGATACTCTTATTGTGGGATCTGAAGAAAGCTCCTATTGTCAGCTGCAACAGTTGAGATGCTTGTGAATCTCATTGTTTTTTGTTTACAAGTAGTCATTCTTGTCAGGTTAACAATTAGCCTAAATTTTATCTGAGCCATTGATTTTACTTCAGGTTTGGCATTTCACCCGATCGATGGGATACTACAAGCAGCACCGCATGTGATGGTTCTTTTCTTTATACCGACCCATTTTAGAACACATATAGGTCTCTTCTTCCTCGAGGCCATATGGACAGCAAATATTCACGATTGCATCCATGCGAAAATATGGCCTGTTATGGGTGCAGGCTACCACACCATTCACCATACTACATACCGCCATAACTATGGTCACTACACCATATGGATGGACTGGATGCTTGGAACTCTGCGTCATCCTGATGAAGATGCAAACGAGAAGTTGAAGTAAATACTCATTCAGGAGGCATGCTCACGTTTGGTAACTTCTGTCTGTGATATGTCATGTCCTGAGCCCCATTGCTGGTTAGATCTTTGATATACAAAACAATTTGAGGGGCATACTTTGTATGGAATATAGGCTGTTACATATTATATAGATAAATGTAAAGTTACGTATTATCAGACTTTTGCGTTTGTATGAGATTTAATGGGTATTGACGATTATGATCAAAAGCTATAGAAATCGATTTCTTGTTTGTTCTTGAAATTCATGAAACATGGAAGTGTAGTCTTCTGAAATTCTAAAGACTTTGAAGAAGCAATGAAATAAGCACACTAAAACTACTGAAACGAAGGAAACCATCTAACGATAGAAACTAGAAAGAAATAATAAAAGTGTCCATCTCATGTTTTGCTTCCTGCAAAAAAAAAACTTATTCTACCCGAATGAAAATTAGTAGGTGACTTAAAAATATCTTCTCATAATTAAAACTTAAACATAACTTAATAAGTTAAAAGAAAAAAAAAAAAAGGGGTGTCCGTCTCGTGTTAGTGTTTTCTGAAATAACGAACTTTGATAAAAGATCAACAGGAATCAGTTTCTTCTTTCCAAATAATCGGTAGAGCAGCCACCAGCACCTCACACTCACTCATGCCTTCCGCTCTCTTCCTCCCCACAATCCCGACATCCTTAAACGCAACAACAAAAGCTACAAAAGTAACAACCAACGCTTGTTCTACCGTAAGCAACGCTCACACTGCAACAAAAACTACACATCTCAGTCTCTCATCCCCAGACCCCAGTGCTCCCATTAAAGCCCCCTCACCTCCATGGATGAAGCGTCCCGTTCTTCTCCAACCCCATGAACTCCTCAACCCGTTAAAACCCAGAAACACTAGCCCTTTAAAGAATGCTAATCAAGAAAAGGCCGATAAGGCTCTGTTGCGCAAGGAAAGTGGGCTCAGGGGTAAGAAAGCAATCGCAAAGATTGTTAAGAGAATCGAAAAACTCGAGCCAAAACAAGTTTTAGTTGATACCCAAGAGAGTTGTGGGGAAGTTCATGTTGGAGAGAGCTTGAATGGGATCGGAGGAGACAATGATGTAGTGGTTGGTCGGAATTTGCCGTGGGTTAGGAAAGATAAAGCTGTGTATTGGAGAATGAAGAAGGAAAGGGTAGTCACTGAAGCTGAATTGAAGCTTGACCCTGAGTTACTCAGGGAATTGAGAACGGAGGCTAGAAGGATGAGGAAATGGGTCAACGTGAACAAAGCGGGAGTGACAGAAAGTGTGGTTGATGAGATAAATTTGGCTTGGAAAAGTAGTGAGCTTGCTATGGTTAAATTTTATCTCCCTCTGTGTCGAAATATGGATAGAGCGAGGGAAATTCTGGAGGTATATGAATTGTTTACTTGGTCCTATTCATGTTCTTGAAATGTTTCCACAGCAGAAGAGAGTGATCAGGAATTTAATCATGATTACATTGCTTGCATAACGTATTTGTTCAGTATATACCGGTGTCAGATTATCAATAATAGCTGATGTTGCCTTTTAAAGCTGGATTCTAAAGCTGTTAGTCAGATGGTTCTGAACTATTACGTTAATAGAATGAGCTAAGTAGGTTTTTACTTATTTCAAACTTTCAATTCAGAGTAGGATTATAATTCTTTTAACAAGAAGAAAGCTGAGATGTAGATTACCACTATCTGCGCGTTAATCTTACTGGGTATCTGTCAATAAAGAACTGAATTATTTTCTTTTTACACACAAGAAACATGGATGGAAAAAGCCATTATGACTAACCCTTTGCAGACAAGCTTTATATTTTGGGTGATGGGGTTCAAAACCCTTGCACACAAATCTTACACGGGTTTAAAGTGCTTATCTAGATCCTTGAGAGTAAATAGGTTCGTTTTGTAATTGCAAGGGAGATTATGGAAAACATAAGAATTTTGAACTGTGTTTTTCTTTGATGTTGCATTTATGGAGATTACTGTTTCCTCGTTAAGTTTATTGTCTGTATGAAGTTCCTTATTGCTTTGCTTTGTAATCAGATGAAGACTGGAGGCTTGGTTGTTTGGACTCGGAAAGATGTTCATGTTATTTATAGAAGACACAATTATGCGTTGATGGAGAGTTCTAATGCAGTTACTGTCCATGCAAGTGTTTCCATCAAAGATGGAGCACTGGAGTCCATTTCAAGTGGAAACGGTGAAGAAGATAAAGATGTTCTATCAATTAATGGATCTCTCTTTGAGAGGGAAACTGATAGATTATTGGAAGGCCTAGGACCGCGTTTTGTTGACTGGTGGATGAGGAAACCATTGCCAGTTGATGCAGATTTACTTCCAGCTGTGGTCCCTGGATTTAGGCCTCCTTCAAGGCGTTGTCCTCCTGATGTTATTCCTAAGCTGAAAGATGATGAACTGGCATACTTGAGAAAGCTTGCTTTTTCTCTACCCACTCATTTTGCTCTTGGTACTAATTTTTCCATCTCCAATCCTTTTATGCCAATGTTTCTCTGCAATGAAAAGTTGGCCCGTTATAAACATGTGACATGTTGGTTAAAACAAGAAGGGAATAGCAAATAATATGACTATCATTCTACAAATCGCTTAACCAATTGTAGAGATATGGTATGAGAAGAATGGATCTATTAACATTAAATTTTACAGTTATCAAGAATTCCACACAATCAGAAATAATATATCTGCAGAGACTTGCATTTCTGTTGAAGCTTTTTCTTGTTGCAACTTCTTGATAGATTTCTTATATCTCCTGAAGGAAGGAACAGACGACTTCAAGGCCTTGCTGCCGCTATCTTGAAACTTTGGGAAAAAAGCCCTATAGCTAAGATTGCTGTAAAGTGGGGAATTCCAAACAGTAATAATGAGCAAATGGGACATGAGCTCAAGGCAAGTTTATTTGCAACCATAGTAAACATGAAAATGTCTTTTGAATATGACCAGCTGGATTTGATTTTATACCTAGATATTTACAAAGTTGTCCTACCAACTTAGTTATTTACTTTTAGTGCAGTGATCTTTTGACTGAATAGGCTACCAACTTAGTTTTTTTTTTACTGCAGTGATCTTTTGATTGAATAGTGGTTAGAGTTGTTTAATTGCCTTGATTTCAAATTTTACAGCTCCAAAAATTATGGTGGTAAAATTCAACTTCACTAAATGTTGATGCTGTTATGTTTGTCTGATTTTAGTAGGAGAGCACTCTTGTTTAATGCTGTAGTGCGAAACATTGGTGTTTGAAAGGTCCAGCGGATGGTTTCCATTCCTTAAGTATGATGTGCCATGCCTAATTATCTAGCCTGTTGCATGAGATTTCAAACATATATTTTGACAGCAATGTCCTGAGTGCAGTACCTTACAGGGGGAGTTCTTTTACTTCGGAACAAATATTTTATAATACTTTATAGAGGCAAAGACTTTCTCCCCTGCAAAGTCATAAAACAGATTACCCACAGAGAAATTGAGCTTAAAAGGTTTGAACTGAATGAAGAAAGTGCGCGACTGAAAGCAATAGAGATATTCTCTTTTGCTGATGAACCGTTGGTACGACCTAGCAAAGTTGGAACTTTGTGTGAATTTGAAGATCTCGAAATCAAATTCGGAGAACAAAACGAAGGAAGTACTGAATTAAAACTTCAATTAGAAGCTGAAAAGACAAAATTAGAAGCAGAACTGAGATTCGAAGAACGCAGGCTTTTCCTTGTAAGATCCATTTAACCTCCTTAAACCATTATCATGTTTGTGGACAAGATTTTGTTTTTAGAATAATTAAAAGTATGCATCTGGAGAATGTTGATCACTGTTCTTTCAGCTTCAAAGAAAGATAGAGAAATCGCAAAGGCAGTTATCGAAGCTAAATAATGTGTGGATACCTGCTGTACACGACGCAGACCAGGAAATGGTTACACAAGAGGAAAAGGAATGCTTGCGCAAAATTGGGCTGAAGATGCATAGTTGCTTAGTTCTTGGTACTTTATAGCTTATTAGCAGTAAAGCCTTTGTTTTTTGTCTTCTGATTCTGTTTATTCTTCTAGGTATATTATTCTTTTCTTTCCTCGACTCCCTCCGCCCTCTGCCCTGTCTCTGTTATTCCCTGCAGATGTCTCGAGCTTTTAAGTACCTGATTGACTTGTCTGCTGAGTTAACATTTCGGGTTGATCTGTAAAATGCTTGATTTGACTGTAACCTTTATGTTACTTAGTTTCAAAATAGTTTTTGTTCCTCAATTTATATGTGATTAGGTTCACAAATATCTGTCTCTTCTTTGTTTCAGGTCGACGAGGGGTTTTCAGTGGTGTTATTGAAGGTTTACATCAACACTGGAAGTTCCGGGAAGTGGTTAAGGTCATTACAATGCAGGGAAACATTGCACAGGTCATTTGCACTGCAAACATGCTGGAAGCTGAAAGTGGTGGAATTCTAGTCTCAGTGGATAAGCTTGGAAAAGGTCATGCTATTTTGTTGTACCGTGGGAAAAATTACAAAAGGCCTCCTAGGCATCTTGCCTTGAATCTCTTAACTAAAAGGGAAGCATTGCAAAGATCACTTAACCTGCAGAGAATTGGAGTAAGTGGATTGTTTTCTGATTCTGATTTTATTTCGCCTGTAAATATAATCACGAGTTGGATATTTGACTCCTGAATGAACTTATAATACCTTTTTTATGTTCTTTCTCGCTCTATCTCTGTACTTTCCTGGACCTGGCTGGTATTGCTCTCAGTCGCTTAAGTTTTTTGCAAATAGAAGACAGTGTGAAATCTCAAAGATCAAGCTGAAATTGGTAAGATACAGAGACTTCGTTTTCTTTTCTCACTATAAGTTTTTACTTAATCAGGATGCTGCATCAATTTTATAGTGTTATTACTTGAAGGTGGTTGCATCTCCACTGAAGTAAGATACCTTGCTAAATGAAATGGACTCCAATAAGGATGACCTGTGTTTTCTAAAAGATCAACTCAAACTAACAGTGCATTACCCTTCTTATTTAACCTGCAAAGTAATTTATTATTCGACTGTTGAATTTGTAGGCAGAGCTTCAGGAACGCGAGGAATCATTCTAGACACTTTATGAACTTTGATGTGATCCTGCACTGAACTTTTGAAATTGCTCAGCTTATGTAAGGCTGAGTAGATGCTTGATTTCCATGGGATGAAAATCTCTACATTCCACCCAACCTGCTTCTTTTCCGGCATTACTTATTGTTGGATATTGTTGATTGAGCAGAAAGGTTGTGCTGGTTGCATAGTTTACTTCCTATGAACTCCAATGTGTTGGTTGTTCAACTGTCAAGTTTTGAATGTAAAATTGCTGAACAGCTTAGTTCTTACTCGCTATGATGCATGTGATCCACTTGCTATTTTAATAAAGAAATTGGAGGATGGAATGCCATCTTTATGAGATTATTAGTGATCATACATATTTGTATGCTTAGAGCAAATGATAGCACGCCATGTACATTTATGACCAGTGAAAACTAGTTGAACTACTCTTAAGGTCACTCAGGATTATCCCCCTTGAGGCTGTGTCTCAATAGTTGTCAACCTTTGGTTCGGGCGTAATGATTTTCTGCTCTGCTGTGACTGAGTGTATGAGTTACTTGACCTACAAAACACTACACAATATATAGAAAATAATTTTCATGGTTGGGAACGACTTAAAACACCTTTGTTTTAACCTAAGCGGTTTGCCAATGTAACTGTCTGCTATCATGTTCATTTTTGTAATCGCAAACAGGTGTTAAAAACTGGAAAAAAAATTAGCTTATAAGAGTTATTAAAGCAAATTAAACTGAAAAAATAAAAATCAAAATAAAGAGCCAACCAATTCAAGATTTTTACGACTAAACTAGTTGATTTTTTAATCATTGTTGATAACAATTCACTTCATAATCAAGAGTACAGTATCCTCTATAGTCAACACTTCAAAATATGATATGAAATAGCTAAAAAGAAGATGTTTAAAATAAGCAACAAGACTAAGGATAGCGAAGAAGGCACTCGTAGAAGAGGTCTGTGCCATTTTGTTACTTAGGAGCTTTGCTTATCAATGACAAAGAAATAGCAGTTGGAATCTAATACAACAAAGAGCAAGAAGGCATATTAAGAGAACTAGAGTGTGAACTTGGGATATTAAAGAAAGAGGAAATTGGAAGATAAAGATTGGCAGTAGTGTTTGTTATGCAAAGTAACAACCATGCTAAGTTTAGGCTGGAATCATTGTTAGAACTCAACTCGTAGTAATAACATGTCGTAAATTCTTGCAATTAAAGGTTGTGCCCATTAGTGATATGTAGAAACCCTCCAGAGACCTCCTTCGTCCCGATAATCCAAAGCATCCCAAAAAGTCCCGCCCACCAGATAAACCACCAGATTTAGAGGTGCTTAAAGAGTTGGCAAAGGTGATTCCTATCACATAAAAAAAACTTCCGCTGAGTCTACGGACATTGTTTTTACTGTGAGGGTAGCAGGCAAAGATTGACCTCCGTGGAAAGGATGATTCACTTGGATCCCACCCACCGTTTCCTTGGGCATGCTATAAACATACATTTGGTGAACGCGAGAGTACAACACCTTGTAACCAAAACATTTTCGAACTGTTCCTCTCTAAAACAGAGTACTATGCAACGGTGGGTGGGATCCAAATGAATCATCCTTTCCACTAAGGTCAATCTTTGCCTGCTACCCTCACAGTAAAAAGGCATATCATCCTTCAGGCATACAAGGCATATCATCCTTCAGTATTAGTGACCTTGGACATTGTGAAGGTCCTTGGGCACACTGTTGGCTACAAGGTGTTGTACTCTCGCGTTCACCAAATGTAGAAGCCAAAAGGTGATCTGGACATATTGGATTTAGGAGCTGATTATTTCCTCATTCAGTTTACTCTTGACGAAGATAGAAATCATGTGCTCAATAATGGGCCTTGGATGATCCAGGGCTACTATCTAACGGTAAGGCAATGGTCACCGGATTTCCAACCATCCACTTCAACCATGAATAAGATCCTTGCTTAGGTGAGATTTTTGGAACTCCCAGTGATGTATTATAATGAAAATGTTCTGCGTGTCTTGGCCTTCGGGGTTAGGATCCCTTTCTGTAACATCCCACCCCCTACTAGAAGGGTAAAATAGAAAATTTGGTATAGGATGAGATTGATAGGGATTTCTTAGTGTTGTCCAAGCATATTGGTACTAGTGAACACCGAAATCTGTGCACATGAAATAACTGTACATGCATACATGACATTTCCAGTTTTCGTGCCAAATGTACTTTTATTGTGATTAACGGGGTATCAGGTTTGAAAAATTGTTCTGAGTGCGCCATAAATCGTTTTCCATTTTTAGGGATTTATGAAAATTTTTCTGGAATTTTTCGAGGTTCGTGCCCGGACCGGAAAATTCCAACTGACTGACTGACTGAGCTTTTTTGTACTGAACAGGATTGCCTAATTGGCATGAGATTAGTGGATAAATAATGTTAGGAAATTATTTTAGTGCCATGATTAGAGATTAATTGGGATTAAGTATAATTACATAGGATTAACTTATTCTTTTTTGTCTCTTTCCATGTTAAAGCCAAGTGTCCTATGTTATTAATTAGTTTTGTCTTATATTATGCCTTCACCATCGACTTTTCTCCTTGTTAAAGTTAAAAACTTCACTTGGAAGGCTATTGTTCTCCATTCATCCGAAACACTCCACTTGGAAGGCCATTGTTCCCCATTGTTCTTGCTTATTCGGTTGTCTTCTCCTTCTCCTATACAAAGTTTCCCTTTTTAGTTGCTTGCTCCTTCTCTTTTCACTTACTAGACCAAGCTTACTCCTTGAGATGATGATGATGGCCATGTGTAGGGGTGATAGTCGTGAGTGGTGAGTGAGAAGTTACAAGTTGGAGAGTTGTGGAGAGTTGAGGAAATTCAAGTTTGAACTTGTTTAAGGTGAGTATTGATGGTTGTATTTATTCTTATGGTAGTTAGAGGCATGTATGGGAATTACTTGTGCATTTAATTCATGATGATAAGGGTAGGTTTGAATGGGTTTAAATGTATACTTGGTTAGGGATGAATGAATGACTATAGTTTTCCTTGATTTTGGCTTGGTTAGGATTGAGTTTTGCAAGGTTAGATGAATGGAAAACTTAGGAAAATAATATGTGTGGGTGCTGCCACTTATGCTCTCTTATATAAGTATATGTTGTGCTGAAATTGTGACTGAATTAGAGGTATAAGTGGATGCTTAGTGATGTGTTATAGGTGTTAGAAGTGATAGGAGTTTGGTTGTTGATGTAAGCTGGAAAATTGTTATTGACCCTATTGCAATGTTTTGATCATAACTAATTGTGTAGGTGAGCAAATGAGGTAAGGTTTGTGCTCAATGAAACTTTGGGATGTTGGCTACAACTTTGTGTGAAATAGGTGTTGTTAGATTGTAATGCTAGAAGGGTGAATTTTTGCATGGAAAGTTACTGTTTTATTGTCTGTGAACAGTAACCGCAAGTATGCCTAATGTGTTTTGTTGATTTTTCTAAATTAATTGATATGGAATTAGGGAAAATGGTCTTCATGAGAGTTGAAGCCTACATTGTTAGCTTTCCATTTCCACTGATCTTGTAATTTTTCGACCTGTATATTGGGAGATATGCATTGTGAAATATTGACTGATTTTGAGCATTTGAGTGAAACCTAACTGAAATGACAGTTTTGTGAACATTCTGATTGGAGGCAATTTTAGTAATTTTTGTGAATTGAATTGGCTTGAGTGATCTCCTAAAGAGTTGTAGAGGAAACAATTAGCTTGAAAATGGTATATAGCATGCTATTTTTAGATACCAGAATTGGGACTTATACTTTTTCAAAGATTGGACTGAAGT
>JANKYF010000002.1:56832230-56857975 GCA_029829435.1 Erythroxylum hondense | reverse complement strand
TTTTTAATTTTTTATAGACTCTAGGTAAAATGAAAAAAAGACATATTTTATCTCTTTTATTCTTTATGAGTGTCAAGAGTGGAGTCTTATAAAGAACAAAATTAGGCAAAATAAGAGATAGGTTAAGAGTGAGGTATGAGCAAGTACCTTTTTTGCCGTTGCCCAAAATCGGGCCTGATTAACGAACGGATAGTCATTTATCTTTTTTTAATTAAAAATTTTATTATCATCTAAACATTTTCAAGATAGTAATCTAATTTTAAAGTTTAAATGCTACATTTAGATAATGAAAAAAAATAGATAACAATTAATTTTTTATTCTCAGAAAATATAAATTCCACTTAAAAAGAAGAATACCTATAACGTTAAATTGCTTGGTCTAATAGCTTAATGAATATTTGTTTGCTTGTATATGAGCATTTTAGGAATTGAAATATTATTGGTTACTCTATAAAAGTATTATAAATATTAGATTCATATAAGTTACACAAGATGATAATCATAATTTCAATTGACATAATAACACTATGAGATCGTATTATATTGGACGTCATGCAGTAAAATGAATAGTTAGATAAATTAGGTAAAATAAAAAACTTATTCACCGAATATATTTACATAATTAGATAAAAATTACTACATTAATACATTTTCTTTGGAAGCAAGGATTGGACACGTATAATGTTATAAAAAGTAAATATTTACGCAGGTGCACTAGACGAAGATAGCAACTTTCTTTATGTTCCTGTTCAAGTAAAAAGCACAACAAGTGAAGGGAACATGGAGCGTCAAGGACTGTTGTCTGAGACAGAAGAGAGGACATGGGTACTCACAAAAGATGCCTTTTTGGCGGAGCTCAAGAAAACCGGCGCCATGGCCGTTCCTATGGTGGCTGTGTCCGTATCAATGTATCTTTTACAGGTTATATCTCTTATGATGGTTGGTCACCTGGGTCAACGTGCTCTCTCTGGCGTTGCAGTAGCTTCCTCTTTCTGCAATGTCACCGGCATCAGCCTCCTGGTAAAGTTTCCCTTTCTTTTACTCTTCAGTTTACTGTTCTTTTGTGGATGATTGTTTATTAGTTATTACCCTCTGTATTCCATTTCTGGGAAGTAGCAGTTGTTCAGAAGTTTTTAAGATCTTGAAATATCCTCGTGGAAATTATCTAGCACGCAGTGGCTGATGAGCTAGTTTAATATTGGTAGCTAAGAATGTTTCTAGCTATGATGAACCTTAATAAGTGACAGTAGTACATAGCACATGGGTTTTTTCTCTTTCCTTTCTATACCAACTTCTTTTAAGGAATTCTGACTTGTTAATGCTTTCTTATTGAGGATAGGAAGCTCGAGAAATAATACACATATCGCTGTTCCAAGTAATCGTGGAACAAGCCGTGTGTGAAGAGTGTTCAAAAGGCTAAGCCATCAAATGCCGGGCAATCCAATCATCTATCTAAAATGTTCTCTTTTTCCAATCCTCTGCCTAAGTTGAATTAACACCGACTTTACGCTCCTGTTTCTCATTCCAGGCTATAGTGATATCAATCACCAGCAAATGGGTCACATAAATTTTACAACTTTGTGAGATGGTGTACAGTTACTTAACTAGATGACAACCGAAAACAAATCCGTGGAGCGTGGAAAAAGAAGCAGCACAGAAAACAGGCCTGTGTGATCAATTTATAAGTTAATTGAGGTTGCTTTGGCATAATGACAGCAAAAAAGGTTAAACAGTTTGTTATGGCTGAGCCTGATTTAGAGATGCCAAGTTATGAATAATCTCTCCTGAAATTATTCAGCTTTCACTTTAATTGACAGAGGCCCCATCGTCGTTGTTAGGTGTATTATACCCATAACTTACTCGCAACTGTGTTAAATTTGAAAGGTCTTGATTGAAGTAACAAGTTTATCTGCTTGTCTGTGCTATCATAATTTGACACACAACATTGCATCTTGCAGTATGGATTGGCTGGAGCCCTCGAAACTCTTTGTGGGCAAGCTTATGGAGCAGAGCAATATCAAAATGTTGGAGGATACCTCTATTCTGCTATAATATCACTCTTTCCAATATGTTTCATGATATCTATCTTGTGGATCTTCATTGACAAGCTGTTGATACTATTTGATCAAGACCCTCACATCGCAATTGTCGCACGAGAATACGCAATTTGTATGCTACCTGTTTTATATTGTGCTGCTATACTGCATCCTCTAGTTCGCTATTTTCTAATTCAGGGTCTGATTCTCCCAATGCTCTCAATAACTTTGGTTGCCATTTGTTTCCACATTCCCATTTCCTGGACTTTAATTTATAAGTGGGAGCTGGGAGTCAAGGGAGCAGCATTTGCCAACGATGTCTCAGATTGGTTAATAGTTATATTACTTGCTTTATACATGAGATACTCTTCATCATGTGAAAAAACTCGCAGCCCATGCTGGCGCAATTGTGTCTCAAGCATCAAGGAGTTCTTCCGCTTTGCTGTCCCTTCTGCCGTAATGATTTGGTAAATTTTACTTTAATAACTTCAAATTTTGTTAGCTCTTGATACTCAATGTGTCTCACATTTCAAATTCATTTCTTTCATGCAAATTATCAAAGCCTCGAGTGGTGGACTTTTGAGATTCTAATATTTCTCTCTGGCCTCCTGCCTGATTCAGAGCTTCAAACATCCGTTCTGTCTATTTGGTATCTTTCTTTACTTAATACTTGGAATATTGGCTAAGCAGGCACTTCAATAGAAATGCTTCTGATTGTTTTAAAGTCCGTATTCAGCCTTTCAACTACATCGGTACACTACATGATACAAAATGGGATTGGTGCTGCTGCAAGGTAAGGGTTGAACACAAGCATCTGCGCTATGTTACTCTATTTGCCTCCCAAATAATTACCACAATTTTGCAGTGCTCGAGTTTCAAATGACTTAGGAGCAGGAAATCCATGGTCCGCTAAAACAGTTGTCATAGTCGTTCTGGTTGTTTCACTTACAGAGGCAGCCATTGTGAGCATAGTTCTCTTCCTGTGCCGTAACATGTTTGGATATGCATACAGCAATGATAAGGGAGTTGTGTCATATGTATCCCAATTGGCGCCATTGCTTTCTTACTCTATTGTAGTGGATAGCTTGCTTGCTGTACTAGCTGGTTAGTTTGTTATCTTACTGCGATTAGCACTGAGATAGAGCTATGTATGCATCCAGTGAAAGAGTTGATCCTATGGAAACAGGAATTGTCCGTGGATGCGGATGGCAACATATTGGGGCCTTCATCAACGTAGGGGCATACTATCTTGTTGGACTTCCACTGTCTGTTGTACTAGCATTTGTTCTACAACTTGGAGTAAAAGGCCTTTGGATTGGAGTGCTCGTAGGATCTACGGTGCAGTTAGTAGTACTTTCTGGGATAATTGCATTGACAAATTGGCAGACACAGGTTCTATTTTATTCAGAGTGTTTCCACCCCATGAGCTTCTTAGCTTTCAGTTGGAGGTTAATTATGTTCTTTTTGCAGTCAACCAACGCAAGAAAGAGGATATTTGAGGGAGCAACTCTCAACTGATAATCTTAGTTTCTCTCCGTCGCAGTTGCTTGATCAAGTGATGCCGATAAGACATGTTTTGCTCAGTATCTGCTTTTTTAAATGTTAGAAAGTAACATATTTGGTTGTGTAACAATATTAAATAGGTAAGAATGACTCCAATTTTCTGTTGCAAATTCAATCAAAGTTATTATTTAATTTCACTTTTGAAGATCTAAAGTTATGAGGTGATAATTTTGTGGGAAAGCTTTTATGAGAGATTATTATTTAGGTTGAGAGTTCTATTTCCTTAGAAGAATTTAAAGAATTTTCTTTTTTAATTTTGTTTTCCACATAATTCAATTGTACCAAGTGGACAAGGATGGATTGTAGCTTAGATTCTAGTTATGCTGGTCGAGATACAAATCCTTTTCTCTATGGGCATCAACTCTCACAAATGTTGTATTTAGGGATATAAAATGACTAATCTTTCTCCGAATAACTTAGACCTTAAATAGGATCTATAATATAAAACTTTATGATATACAAGATTCTCATAAAAGGGTCAACTGTAGAGCATATTTATTTGTCTGTATAATTGAAATTATATCATTTAAGATTCAAGCTTTCAAGAAAAAGAGAATTCGGAAGAAAACCACAAGTTAAAATAACACATTTCATATTATTGTTGTTGTGAATAAGGCGTGATTACAAAGGAAGAGAAGTCTTACTTTTTCAAGCTAGGCAAGGGATAACAAAACAAACAACTTTTAAATAACAACTCTACATAGTACAATAATGTAAACTAAAATACAAAAATGCATGGTAAAAGTAAAAATTAATAGGAAACACAATGACTATTTTATTCTTAATGAATTGAGGAGGCTTTTACTTATATCATGAGTGAATAACCTATAGATTTTGTTCATCTTTCCTCAACCCCTTATATAGCTAATCTTCCTTCCAATGTCAAATGAACCCTATCCAATGGAATAGAATAGAAATTACAGTATAAATAACAAATCTTCCTAAGGAGAGTCGTATCCGTGATACTTCTTTTCCCTTTTTAAGTCCGTATATTATATTATTCTCGTAATCGTTCTTTGATCAAGAGCATACGTACTATTCTTATAACTAATCATCTTAAAGTAAAGGAGATTATGTAAAGATCAGTTTGAAACAATATGGGTTAAAAGCCACTTTGGTACAGTAATATGTGAAATTAGAAATCCCCAAAGAACTCAACTCTTTTTGGAGAGATCAGAATCATAGTCATCTCCATGTTGGTCGTGTATCAAACCATGTATCTCCAAAAACATTTAAAATCGTGACTTTACACGTTTTAAGAGACTTACACAGCCATGTTCATTTTATGTCATGATTTTACCCTAATTCTTATCCTTTTGATTCATGAAGGCAACTATAGCTTATAAGTGTACTTGGAGCAAATTATGTACTAGATATACAATAAAAGCATAAACTATTAAGCAAAAATACATCAAATATGACGTATAATTATGGTCAATTATGAATATATCAAACACCCCCCACACTTAAGCTTTTACTTGTCCTCAAGCAAACTATAATCAAAATTATCAATCTTACCATGTCAATCCATCATTAATCTTAACTTGTCCATTCATACTATAAATCATCATGTCATATTGAATCAAATTAACATACAATTATAATCAAATTATCCTATAATTAACTTCCAAAATACATATTAATAGTAATCACATAAACAATCACATTGAAATCAGAAGCATAAACCTTTACACCATCACCAAGCTTCACTCAATGCACTTAAATGTGTAAAGTGAAAAGTATCAAACTCTCAATCAGTGCATAGTAGAACCCTTACTATATGCTTGCAATTTTATCACATCTCCACCACTTATGTATAAACTAGAAACAAAAATAAAAGGGTCTTTATATGGGTTGTAATGGGGCTTAGGTATGGTATGGTTGGGATAATGAAGAGGGTCGAATTGAAGGAATTTTACTAGAGAGAAATTACAAGAAACTTATTTACAAATACGGAGGTCCTTTTATTGCAACTTCATTGGTACCTTATACTTTTCTTCTTTTCTTTTTCCATGCTTATTTGTTGAATCAACTCAAAACAATTTTTCTAACGTTCAGTACCACAATTAAAGAAATAATGGACCTTTCAAGAATTTCAAGTCTCAATCAAGTAAATAATGTAAATAACTTTCAGGGTTCAAAATAATAAAAATGTTTCAAAGAAATTAGGATAAAGGTTAATATGTGGGTTATAATTAATGATAAAGGCTAAGGTTTAACTTGGTTAATCCTAAAGGATAAAATTATGGGTATGTTAATTATCAACTAAATAGACTTAAGCAAGTTATTGCTAAGTGCCTTTATTATTTCAATGCTTCTAATTTAGCAAATGCAATCTTAATACATATAACAATAGCAAGTTCTAAAATCATTTATTACACATGATAACATATATGAATGAATAAAAAGAATAAAAAGAGAAAAATTTTGAAAATTTTGCTCTTATGCTCTAAAGCTCAAGAAAATGATGGGTTTATGTATATAAATAATATGCAATTTTTGTTTAATTTGATTATTTGAATGACTACTAAAAATTATGACTTAGAAAAGCAATTTTATTATAGCTATCATCATTTTGCATATTAATTCAAATCAATATTCAACAATGAAGTAAAGTATTGATGGATATATTTTAATTAAGTCAAGATATCAGTTCATAAAATTTAATAATCAAGATTATAATACGCTTAAGAAAATCATTAAAATTGGTAACTCCTTCCCTATACTTAAAGTTGTACATTATCCTCAAAGTACATGGTATAAGCATATAGAATAATTAAGAAGGTTAAGTGGTACTTTCCTGAGCCAGAAGATTTTCTAATTATGATCCATCCAATAGGATATTCTAACATCCTTGTAAGATATTGACAAAAAAGGGGATAAAAAGATAAAGGAAAATAAAAATAACAAAAATAAATAAGTAAAGAAATATGAAATATAAAAATAAAAAAATAACATAAAATTTAAAATAAAATCAATCCTAATTCATGGGTTGTCTCTCATTTACCGCTTGTTTTACATCGTTAGCTCGATGTATAAGAAACTTTTGCCCTCATCCTAGGTCTATGATCAGTGACTTGCTTTCACCCGTTTCTTCACATAAAGGTCTTGTAGCCTGTAAGTAAGTTACATGTTGAAAGATTATAATAAAGACATAATTTATAAAATTAACAAATCCAATCACATGAATTAATACCCTTTTTAATGAAAAACTGTTAATAAAAAAGGGAATAACAAAACCCCCTGAATCATTAGTTGACTTAAACAATTTGTCTTCGAGGAAGTTGGAACCCTCCTCCATACTTAACGCACTACCAACACTTCACCAGTAGTTTCCTTATTTAATTCCTCCACCGATACTTCCTCAACCATCTCTTTGTCCACTCTTCTTCTTCTCCTAAACAGAGGCTTTTGGCTTATCTTCTTTAATTATCTCCTGCCACTCCCCTACTTCCTCTTCTTGGATAGATACTGCCTCTTCTTATTCGTCTTCTTCTTCTAGAAGTTTGTTTCCACTCCTAAGGATGATTGTCATTTTATGTTCTTTAGGATATGTTTCAGAAATACTAGGTAAACTCCCTTACAATTCATTAGATAATATCTCTTCCAGTTGGTCGATCTAATTCACCGTATTCTATATGTGAGCCTCCGTTACCTCCTTGGCTTCTTAAAATGCATCGTTATTTATGAAATTGACTATTGTCTCTTCTTCACTATAAAATGTTATGGAGCTAAGAGAATATGAAGTATTATGCTCATCATATGCAATTGAAGAATGTCTCTCATTAAATTCACATTGACTAGCTACTCTCTCAACAAGGCATTCCATTAGTTTAATTGTAATACCTTTTGTATCGCTATTCCTATTGCACATACTTAGTTGGAGCATAGTCATTCCATCCATATGCATAAGGGTTGCTCCACTTTGAATTATACTTATTCTCGTATGATGAACCTTGAGGTTGGTTGTACACACTTGGTTGCTCCCATATATACGTCGAGGCTTGAAATTCATGATCGTAGTAATTACTCCCACAAATGTTGCAACACAGCTTGGAAATTTGTTGAGCTTCCAAAAACACGTGAGAGACATATCATAACTCCCATCTTCCATTGTGAATTGTGGTGATAACATTAAATCTCAATCCTTAAAATAAACCACAAACACACCGTCAAAGTAGAAAAGTTCAAAAGATAATTAAATGAATAAGCCACAAATATAATAAAATATATTTAAAATAAGATTAAATAAAATAAAAAATACAAAAAATAATGGTTAAGAGTAATAACATCCATGTATTCTTAATATCACTATCCCCAGTAATGGCGCCAAAATCTTGATTAGTTATTTTTATGCCAATATAATTTTACCGCAAGTGCATAGCATAGCTGTGATTAGTACCAGTAAATATGGGTCAATCCCATAAAGACATTGATTATTAATAATTACCTTTCTCTTATTATCTAGCCTAAGGATTGATTTTAAATTTTAATAAAGAAAATTAAAACTTAAACAATTAAAATAAAGTAGGCAGCAATATTAAACACACAGATGAAAGAAATCACTTAGAAAAAAATCAATATCAAGAATTAGTATCTAAGTTATAAATCCCCCTAAAACCCTTAAATAATTGACCTTTTATTATGTAATTGTTTTATAACTATTTGATCGTGGAAATTCTTATCGTATGCTAATAACTCACTTGAGATACTAACAACTAATGTTAGAGACTACTAACAACTAATCTTAGAATGATTAACTGATATTATCTAGGTTAAAGGTACCATGATTGTTTTACCGATTTGTGAATTCTACTGTTAGGTTTGACCCTAATCCAAAGGGTTTATATCAACCTATCTCTAGGTTTGCAATCAACTCTTTCAGTTATGTTAGATCTATTCATACACATGATTTCTCAATCTTTATATTATGAAATCAAATTATGCACTAATATTTTGAATTTATTAGAACATATAATTGAATTACAATATATTAATCAAAACAATTGCATTAAATAAGAGAATCATATCACATTATAACACAAAATAGTGTTCATCTTACCTAGACTAAAGATGTTTAGTTACACGTGACAGAAAACGAAATTAGACATAAACTGAAAGAAAAAACAAATAGTAGACAAAAAGTTCATAATTATAAATCTTCCTTTATCTCTTATCGAACGTTCTTACAAGGTGGAGATTTGATCTTATATTCTAATAGATCTTTCGATGATATCTTTGTGTTTTTCACTTCTCTAAATCAAAATCCCCCCTTCTGAACATGCTCCACATTTGGAATTGTCTTCAAAAGTATGCCCTTCTGTTTTGCCTCCGATCACATCTTTTTATAGCAAATTCTAGGTTTATGGGACATATATGGTCTAATATACGACCGTTTATCAAATCGTGTATCTCCAAAAATACTAAAAATCATGACTTTACACATTTTGATAGACTTACACAGTCACATTTACAACCGTGTATCTTCTAATTATTTCAAAATTTTGTTTTATGCCACGATTTCACCCGAATTCATCTTCTTTTGGTCTATGAAAGCAATCATAACTTATAGATACACTTGGAGCAAATTAAGTACTAAATATATAATAAAAATATAAAATACCAAGAAATATACATCAAATACAGATATAAATATGGTCAATTATGCATCTGTCAGTAAGCTGTTATTAACACTTAATCAACATCCAACACTAGTCTACTCTAATTCTCATAGTTAATGCTATTAGTAGTGGAGTGAAAATTTACCGAACAAGATGCCAAAATTACTTCCCCCTAAACCAATACCACTTGAATATTAAGACGGAAGTATCTGAGGTTCTCCCCACTATAAGTTTTTGGAGAATATAAAAATTGAATTAAGCCTTACAAGCTATCAACAACATTGAAATAAAGGGGTGCAAAGGCCATCAAGGTATGGATAAGAAACAAAACCAATCATTAAAGACAATATGTTCCTAAAAATTGCTTGGACTATAAACTGGACTAATCTCTAACTAGATATTCCATAATTTGCCTTTAAGATGTCACTTGAATTTTGCTTCTAAAGAGACAGATATGAAATCTAATTCTATATAGCATCTCCTTATAAAAACTATTTTCATTTTGACTGTGTTGTAGAAGGTTCTCTTGTTCCCTTCATCCTAAATGACTTGAACTAAGTATGATAAGGCTATGTAGTAACACCAAATAAATGCATTAGTTTTTACTCACCATGTCCGAGCTCCATAGAACAATTTGATGCCAATCATTAGAAAATATCAATTTCTAGGGAACATTAGTGAGTGTAGAATACTTACTAAGGCATCTTTACACAGAGCACAACAATTAAGAATAATTAAGAATTTGTTGATTCCATCAATGGTGGGGAGTTTCTCTTTAATGGTTCTTTATATTGTAATAGAAGCACAGGGTACATATATACCACACCATTTTATGCCAAGGCACCTTAGTGCAAACACTTGATAGAATTTCTTCATGACATGTTATAAAACTTGCCGCTGGTGGATGATTTCCAAATAATCATGTCCTCTTTATCACCACCAAATTGATGTTGTTGATCCCATTGTACAAAAGAGGATTTGTGAGCATATGAAGAATGTCATGTTTATGTTCAAAAGCCATAGCAATAGTATAACTATACCTTGAATGAAATTTCTAAATGGTCCAAGCTTCACAATATGCTCTAAAGGTCCCATTAAACTCTAGTTATCAGCCTAGAAGTAGTTGTTATTGCCATCCCCAAGTTGTTTGGAGACTTTTAATCTCTCTGTGTCTAGTTTTGACAATAAGGGATGCCCATTGCACATTAATGGAGTTAGGAACTGTTGAAATCAACTGAGCTCTCCCAGACACTGATATAGCTTTTAAATTCCAACTTGTAATTCTATCTTGAATCTTCTCAATTAAGGGTTTGAAATCGCCATATGTGATCCTAGATTAAGAAATGTTGACCAATGTGATATAGTGCAGAACTTTCTTCATTCTTTTCAAAGATCTCGGATTATAACATGCAACAGGACGAAAGTCAACAAAATGTTTCTGCTAACATGCAATAGGATGAAAGTCACCGAAATGTTTATGCTCACCTTCTTTAAATATCAAAGTGATAAATGGTTTTGATGATTTCACTAAACAATTTTCTGCTTCTAAAGAATTCCATAATTGCGTCAAGAATCATTTTCTGGAGCTTTCAGAGGATTAAGTGAATTTGACAAGTAACTCGCGGGGGTAAATCCTTATGCCAGTCGATCGGTGTAATTGATTACTTTTAACTCCTATAGAAAATGATGTTGCTTTTATTTTAGAAAATGGTTATTGACTAGAGCGTTTACTTGGAAACTCTTTCAGCAGCATTCAAGCAAACCTTGGCTTTACTCGGCACTCCTGGTCCTGGCAAACCCCTCTTGCTCTCAGGGTGTGTGTGGCTGTGGAGTTGGCAACATTCAATTAAATCTTCGTTTTACTCTCCCACGAAAGAATCGAAAATGGGAGAGCCCGTGGAGGAGGAGAGATTGGGATCGGAGCTTCCAATGGAGGTGAACCCCTCTTTTCAAGAGAACGTGGCCACCGCCGAGGACTGGCGTAAAGCTCTGAATAAGGTTGTCCCTGCTGTCGTCGTCCTTCGCACCACTGCTTGCCGGGCCTTCGACACGGAGCCCGCTGGCGCTAGCCATGCCACTGGGTTTGTGGTCGACAAGCGCCGCGGAATCATTCTTACCAATCGTCATGTTGTCAAACCAGGTACCACCCATTCCCCCCTTTTCTTTTTTCGTTTTCAATCTTTTAAAATAAAGATTCAGTTTTTGGTTGTTTTAACGTGTGTTTTATGGGCTCTTCGCACATTACAGGTCCTGTAGTTGCAGAGGCCATGTTTCTCAATCGAGAAGAAGTTCCTGTGCATCCCATCTATAGAGATCCTGTAAGTGAAATCCTTCTCTCTCTCTTATCAATATTGTATAACTCTGCTGTTCACAGATTTGTGAGACATCTGGGACCTTGAATGAAACTCATGGACCCCTAAGAGTCTCAGTATCCTTTTTTTTTTAAGCAACGAGATTTTCTTTTGGATTTCTCTACAGTGTGTTTATGTCATTCCAAGTGCTAATTTTGCTTAAAAGGTTTGAAGTACAGTTCTCTTCCAATATAATGTATGTGCTAAGACAATTGGAAGTCATCATGCTCAAGCACCATGCTTCCATGATCTTAAATTAAAGAATGCATGAAGTTACTGTGAATTGTTAGGAATTCAAATAATTAATTCCATAGTTCATAAGTGGAATAAATGAAAAGCATTTCTGATTTTTTTTTATAACAAGTCAGTACAACCTTCCATATTGTTATCAAAAGAGGTCATATTTAATTAGAACAGAGAAAGGTAAACGACTATTTGGGCTAAATGATGGAATCTTTTAGAGCATAATGATGAGCCAAAGAAATAACATGAAAAGATAAAAAGGAGTGTGTAGATAAGACATGTTACCTTCTTTTATTTACAGAAAGGTATCAAGGAAGAGAACTTCACATGCTATTTTCTTTTTGAGCCTTCCATGTTCAAACCCTTTGTGTAAACAGTTAGTGGGAATAAAAGAAATTTATTGCATGAAATCACTTACGCAAATCTTATGGAAGTAGAAATCGCTTATTGTTGTCTTTTTATGGAAGTTAGTATTGTTATGTCATGCCTTTGCTAAGAATATATGGTCTATATTGTTAATTTTAGTAATTTGTATTGCCTTGCAAATGTAAGTTAATAAGTTGACACCTAGGGTAATGTCGTTTACTTGACTTCATTGTTTTCGTACAAATTTATTACTTGTGAAATATTTGTCCCCTTTCCCATTACTATTTTTGATTTGTGTTGTGGGTGCTATACATTGTAATCGAGCTTTTCTTCATATACTTATTGTGATACTATTGAATAAATATTAGTTCAACTCTTATGTGCATTTAAAAAATTGAAAAATTGTTAGATTTCCTTGGGAACATTTTTATTTGATTTAAATTAGGACTTGATGACATTGTGTTTAGGCTGTACTTGACGTTAATGTGCATTCCTTTCTCTTCGCTTATCCATACTATATTATACGGATAGTCATTGTCAATGGATTCTTACCATTAGCATTAGTTAGTTATAAATACTAAGCATTTTTCATAACTTTTCCTTAGGTTCATGATTTTGGCTTCTTTCATTATGATCCTGGTGCAATTCAATTTTTGAACTATGAGGAAATTCCACTTGCTCCTGAGATTGCTTGCGTTGGGCTTGAAATTAGGGTTGTGGGAAATGATAGTGGTGAAAAGGTGAGTATCAGTACTACAAGGTTCTCTTTCTTGTAATAGTGTGTTACATTCTAATGTCAGGTTGTATATTTATTTATGCTTTGAATTTCTTATTTCTTGTCTTTGGGTTGCTTGCATTGGGCTTCAAATTATGATAGTGGTGTAGAAGTATTTATAATTACAACTTTCTCTTTCATTTTCATTATTACGATTTTAATGTCTGGTCATATATTTATCTATGTTTTTAATTGCTTAGGCTTCATGATTAACGTGGAGGTTAAGCATGGTATCTAAGTATTTTTTGGACCTTTTTTTATCCACTCTCAAACTTTGAATTGATTAATCTTCAATGGAGTTTATTTTGTTTGCTCACACTAAAATATTATGGGGATATTGATAATTGATTAAACATTCATTTATCATATACCCTTTTTGAAGGTTGGGTTGTAATTCTTGTTATCTTTTCCAAATGTTGCCAAATCAGTTAAGAGTTGGTAAGAACAAAGATGTACTTAGATACTTAGTGGTCCATCCTTAGTAGGAAAATGCCTATGTTATGATTAGTGGTGCACGTTCATGATAATAGTTGAGATTAATTAATAGGTGTTAAGACAAGCATGCTATTTAAGTGGATTCCTTCTTTTATTGATCTATAATGCCATTATATCTTAGGTGATTTATATGGACCTTTGTTGTTGTGTTTTATTCATACTGGGTTTTTTCAAATTACATTACTATAGCACTTAATCCTTGCCTTATGTCAATCATGCTCCTTTGTGTCTGATTCCTTGCTTTTTGTCTTTGTCTTGGTTCATCTTTTGTGGGTTTGAATGCTATTTGCAGGTCTCAATTCTAGCTGGTACTCTTGCTCGTTTAGATAGAGACGCACCTCATTACAAAAAGTATGACTTACAGTTCTTGGTTCTTTGTTGAATGTATTGCAATTGGGTTTAACTATCAAATAATGTTAAGATTTTTCATTTTCATGTTATACACTTGTCAAAGTTGTTGCCCATATGAAATGATCATATCTACTTTATCATTTTTTATTCTTGATCCTTGCGAGAACATTTATCTACCATTTAATTGTATTTGTGCAGGGATGGTTATAATGATTTCAATACATTCTACATGCAAGTAAGTTGTTTATCGCAGGATGTGCAACAATTTTATTGTGTTATTTTTCTTTTCTAGAATCTACAATAAATTATCTCTCGAAAGTCTTTGTTAACGATGACCTGATAATCACTTGTTTGGATTAAGTTGTTGTCATTTGTACTTAGGTTCTTGCACCCTTCTTTTAACTATGATGTGATTTTGCAATTATGGTGGTGCAAACATACGTAGGAAAAGGTGCTGTTTGGTTAGATGAGAATTGGCTAAACCTGCCAAGAGGCCAATGTGGTGTCAAGAACTAGATTACAAAATCAAAGTTAGAACGTTATAAATATAATAATAGGTAGTAGAAATAATGGGTGCTGATTTGCAATGTGAAACTGATATGAGATTCATGTTATGCCATTGAGACAGCTATGGGTTTCTTCATTTACCATATATAGATCTTGGAATGGTTTAATAAGCATTTTAACCTGTAATATATGGAAGAGTTTTATTGATCTTAGATGTTAACACTTAGTGATATCTTTAGACTTGCACTTTTTCCACAGGTTCCATATCTTGTCAAATACCTTACTTGTGTCTGTATAAGTTGTTTCCTTTTGTGTTTGGAAAGTACTATTTGCCATGTGTTGTTTGAATAAATCTAGGATATGCTCACAGTTTGTGATCCAAACAACAATGGTGATGCTTCTCTTTGTCTCTGTCTCTGTCTCTCTCTCTCTCTCTCTTTCCATGTATATTTAACTAGTCTTTAACCCTACTAAAAGAGGTGTCTTTTAGAAAAATGAAGCTAGTCATATGTCATTGGCTCAAATTATAGTCCTTTCATGTAAATGCTTCATAGTACTAGAGTTAGAAGCTAATGAGTTTTCACATATGCATTTGCATTTATAGATACCATAATCAATTTAGGTTGTTAAATGATGCATCAAGATGGTGCCGTATTTCTTCAAACATTTTCTCAGGCGTACTCGTTAACTTTATTTATGCAACAATGGCATATTACTTTGACTCACTTGCAACTTGCAACTTGAAGTTGAACTCATCAAGTTGAGGAGAGCATGCTTTTTGACTTAGTCTCGTTCACTCTTAGGCGGCATCTGGAACTAAGGGTGGGTCAAGTGGTTCTCCAGTAATTGATTGGCAAGGTAGGGCCGTGGCCTTGAATGCAGGGAGCAAGACTTCAAGTGCCTCAGCATTTTTCTTACCCTTAGAACGAGTAAGTATTCTATATTTGCATGATTGTTTGTTTTCCCCATGATTGTTCGTTTACTATCTACATTACCCTTATAAGTTACAAATTTTTCTTGGGATCTCAACTAAACGAATTAATAATACTAGATGTAGGTATGCATTAAATCCTAGGATCTGAACCTATATTATTTGTGCAAAAGAATTTTCCTATATTCTCATATAGGGAATAGGAGGATACAGCCATATATAGGACATTACAAGTAGGAATTAAATCTAGAAAATTATCAAAGCTATCTAATATAATCCCTTAATTTAAAGGATTTCAAACTTATCTTATCTTATCTGTTTGCAGCCTATCTATATCTAAGTATAATCTATTTACAGCTTTTAGTATCTCAACACTCCCCCTCACGCTGAGAAATAGATGTCTTCCAGTCCCATATTGTATACAAGATCGTGAAAACTTGAATTGTTTAGCCCCTTTGTTCAAACATCAGCTACTCGACGTTCTGATGGAACATAGGACATACACGCTAACCCTTCTTCCAATTTTTCTTTAATGAAATGTCTATCAATCTCAATATGCTTTGTCCTATTGTGTTGTATAGGATTATGAGCAATATCAATGGCTGACTTATTGTCACAATAGATTTTCATAGGGCCTTCCCATTTGACTCTCAAATCATCTAGAATAATCTTCAGCAAGAGTAGTTCACACAATCCTTGACAAATAACCCTAAATTTTGATTCAGCAGATGACCTTGCCACCACATTCTGCTTCTTGCTCCTTCACGTTACCAAATTTCCTCCAAGAAACCTACAATACCCTGTAGTTGATCTTCTATCCATTATGGAACCTGCATAGTCAGCATCGGTGTAAGCTTCTAGAGCAAGAGTATTGTTTTTCTTGAACAAAATTCCTTTTCCCGGGCTACCTTTAAAGTAATGTAGCACCTTATAAGCAGCTTGAAGATGAGGCTCTCTTGGATCATGCATGAATTGACTGATCATACTTACCAAGTATGCTATGTCTGGCCGAGTGTGAGCAAGGTATATGAGTCTACCAGCTAGTTTTTGATACATCCTTTTATCCACAACTGGTTCTTCTTTAGCTTCTCCCAACTTGTGCTTTGGATCCATTGGTGTAGAGATTGGCTTACACCCAATCTTCCCTGTTTCTACCAACAAATCAGTCACATACTTCTGTTAAGATATAAAAATCCCTTGTGTGGAATATGCCACCTCAATACCGAGGAAGTACCTTAGCTTCCCAAGTTCTTTTATCTCAAACTCTTTTACTAGTCTTTGCTTCAATTCATGCTTGTCTTTCTCAACATTTCCAATCACTATGATGTCATCCACATAGCCTAGAAGTGCAGTAACTCCCCCTGCAACCGAATGTTTAATGAAAAGAGTGTGAAAAGCTTGGCTTTGTTTATACCCATACTCCCTTATGACTTTTGCAAATCTCCCAAACCAAGCTCTAGGAGATTGTTTTAACCCACAAAGGGCCTTCCTCAGCTTGCAAACTTTGTTACTTGTGTCTCCCTCAAATCTTGGTGGGATGTTCACATAGATTTCATCTAAGTCTCCATGGAGAAATGCATTCTTAACATCATATTGTAGGAGGTGCCAATTAAAGTGGGCAGCCACAGAATTCTCACAGTGTTCATCTTTGCAACTGGGACAAAAGTCTCTTGATAATTAATACCATAGATTTGAGTGTATCCTTTGGCCACCAATCCAGTTTTATATCTCTCAAGAGATCTGTTAGCCTTATATTTGGGTGTGAAAGTCCACTTACAATCAACAATGTTTTTCCCTTTTGGTTTGTCAACAATCTCCCATGTTCTATTCTTTTCCAATGCATTCATCTCCTTGCCCATAGCATCCCTCCATTCACGTTTTGACAATGCCTCAGAAACGATGTTAGGGATAGTAATGGTATTTAAACTCACAATGAAGTTTTCGTAGATTGGTGACAGGCGCTTAAGAGAGACATTGTGAGATAGATGATAAAGTGGTCGCTTAGTGCATTCTCTAGTTCCTTTCCTAACAGCAATAAGTTTAAAAATTGTGTGTGTAAAGGTGAGTCAGATCTTCCAATGATTTCATATCCAGAGTCTGAGTTGGATTCTTGGACTTGTGTTAGTTCTGGAACGACCTTCCTCCTTGAATACGCTTGAGTAACGCTAATTGGGACATGTGATAACACAGGTTCAGTAGTAGAATTGGGGAACTCAGACGTAATTGGTTCAGAGGGCTCGGTTGTTTCAACACTATGAGCTGGAGCAGGAGGAAGGTCAAGTGTTTTAAGTGGTTCAAAGGACTCATAAAGGCTATCTTCCATCATTGAAATCTCCCCTTAAAGAGAGGACTTGGAAAAAAAAAGTGTATTTTTTATGAAGGTGTCATCTGTGGAGATATAAAATTTCCTAAATGATGGATTGTAGCACTTATATCCCTTTTGGGTAGGTGAGTAACTGAGGAAGACACATTTGATGGCTCGGGGGTTTAGTTTATCTCTATGTTGGTTATGAACATGAACAAAGGCGGTGTATCCAAATACCCTAGGTGTGAGGCCATTTGAGGCTTTGAATTGTGGGTAGAAGCTATTAAGAATTTCTGTGGGGCTTTTGTTGTCTAACACACGTGATGGAAATCTATTTGTCATGTATGTGGCTGTAAGAATTGCCTCTCCCCAATAGGATTTAGGGACATTCCCTTGAAAGAGTAAGGCTTGGGTGGTGTTGACTAAGTGCCCATTTTTCCTTTCTACTATCCCATTTTGTGTGTGTTAACACATGATGAATCATGGATAATGCCCTATAATTGAAAGAAAGGTGACAAAGTCTGGTTGAAGTAGTCTCTGGCATTGTTTGTCCTAATGCTTTTTATTTTAACCCCAAATTGGTTTTGAATCATAGAGTGAAAATTAGGTATAACAAGGCTAACATCATATTTTTGTTTAAGAAGAAAGAGCCATGTTACCCGAGTGCAATCATCAATCAAGGATACAAACCAACGAGCCCCAAAAACATTAGGTATAGTAGAGAGACCCCATATGTCACTATGAATCAAATGAAAACGATGAGAGCTTCTTTTATTGCTAATAGGAAAAGATACTTGAGTATGTTTTGCAAATTCACAAACATCACAATGAAATTTAGAAATATCTAATCCTTGAAACAAATGAGGAAACATGACCTTTAAGACTTTAAAAAATGGATGACCTAGGCGTAGATGATACAGCCAAATGGTGTCTTTGTTTGAGGACCTAAGAAATGACAAAGATAGGTTGCTCCTAACTCTGTGAAGAAATTCAAGTAGGTAGAGGCCACCCCTTTCCTTAGCAAGTCCAATCCTCCTCCCCAAGACCTAATCCTGAAAAACACAATGAGAAGGAAAGAAAGTAGCATAACATTTAAGATCATGGGTAAGCTTTTGAATAGAAAGTAGAATAAGGGTAGGTGTGATGTGCATATCTCCGAAACCTGCAATAGTAACTAGAGAGCCATTGGCCACTACAATCTTTTTGTTACTTGGGCATAGGGTATAAGTGTGAAAGAGTTGAGATGTGGGTGTCATATAGTCTGTGACACCCGAATCTATTATCCAAGAATTCGTATGAAGATAATCTGAGGCATTCATGCAAATAGGGAGTAAAGGTTTACTTGAAAGAGCCAAAGAACAAGTCTTATAAGGTTTTTCAATAGTCCCCGACAAGCTTCTCAGCTTCTCAATTTCTTCATTGTTTAATTCTCTTGTTCCTGAATTTTCCTCAACTCTGGGCTGATCTACCATATGTGCTTGGGACCTCTGCTCCCCCCCACAGTTTCCTCATTCTCGACTTGGTGGTTTATCCTGTATTTTCCAACATGTTTCCTTTTTGTGCCTCGGTTTCTTACAGTAGGTGCACCAAAGGTTGTCTTTATTCTCCTTCCCCCGGTTTTCTCTACCAAAATGCTTAGATAGATCACTATTTCCTCTTAGATAGATCACTATTTCTTTTATCCTGATGATCAGTTTTTGCTAATAAGGCTAACCCGTACATGGTTTGAGAGGTTGACGTGATTAAGAAGAAGATACTGCAGTGAAAACTACCCTAATGAGAACATACAATAGAGGTAAGGAGGAATGTAGCGATGAAGGTTGGAACACACAAGAGAAAAACCCAAAAAAAAAAAAAGGGTTTCGGTAGTGCAACAATGAAGGCTACTCAAAGGACAAATCCCAGAAAATGAAGGCCTATGGCTCTGATACCATTGGGGAAAGAATTTTCATATATTCT
This sequence comes from Erythroxylum hondense, assembly GCA_029829435.1. Lineage (NCBI taxonomy): Eukaryota > Viridiplantae > Streptophyta > Magnoliopsida > Malpighiales > Erythroxylaceae > Erythroxylum > Erythroxylum hondense. The sequence goes on along the minus strand of JANKYF010000002.1, from coordinate 56,838,472 downwards.
CATATATTGAATAGGAAGTATACAACCATATATAGGACATTACAAGTAGGAATTTTAAATATGGAAAGTTATCTAAAGCTATCTAATGTAATCCTTTAATTTAAGGGATTTCAAACTTATTCTATCTTATCTATTTACAGCCTATATATATCTTAGTATAATCTATTTACAGTTGTCTAGTATCTCAATAGACTACATAAAGTTAAAAAGGATGTCAGAGAATTAAGCGACTGAGGGGGAGATCTAAAATCTACTCCGCAAAAATGAAATAAATGTAGCTAAATTGTACTAAAAAACAACTTGGTAAAACACACAAATTTTATCAATTTAAACAAGGTATGGAACCAAATTCCCTCAGTCCCATGAATATAGATTCTCTGAAAGAGAACAAACAAAAGAATCCTTTTGTTAAGAACAAAAAATAAAACTTAAATAAGTAAAAAGGATGAAGAAACTACCCATCAACCATAGATAACGAATTATTTGTTTCTTTGTTGACATCAAAAACTTGAGCAGGTCGACAATTTCTCTGTCCAGACAACTCCTTTTTTTCATATAGCAGGACATTTAACTGCAAACAGGAGAGGTTGAGCCTCAGCCCACAACATAACATACCTAGATTGTCTGTGACAAGCCTATCTTAAAATGTCATCTATCTATAATTCCACAATGTAAAAGAAAGATTAACAATGTAAAAACAATGAAAATGCTCTTTACCTCAGATGAAGACAGGAAATTATATATTGCACTCTGTCAACAAGTAGCAAAGATATCAGATCATGCCATTCCAAGAAGTCCTCCAATCAAACTTAAATGAAAAGAACTTAATTAAGAAAGAAAAAAATATTAGATACGATACCTGAGGTGTGCTATTGAAATCACCAGTCAGAACAACAGGAATATTACCCCACTTCTTTGAAAGGATATGTGCCCTTGATAAGAGAAATCGAATCTGCAAGTCAATAAATCAATGTTGAGATATAAATATTGATACACTCGATGATGCAAAAGAGCTTAAAGTCTATAGAAGACATAAAAGAGGAAGAATTAGTCAACCATAAGTCTTACTTTGGTGGGATGGAGAATGAGAATTGAGTTGACAACAAGATAATAAGGGTAATTATATTATGACTCCTTATTAGATAGAAAGTAATAGTAAGATAAACATATTATTCTAGTTTTGGATATATATCCCATTTGTTTAGGGCTTAAACTTACGAAATTTTGTTGACATAATTGAATAGGAAAACCAAAACTAAAGTTTTGTACTTTTATTCTTTGGCCGATGCATCTTAAATAGAAAAAATACAGTCAGCATAGAATTAGTATCATAACTACTTATCTCTACTAATCTACAGCATCCTAACTACTTAGGTGCTGATTTATAGAATCAGTATCCTAACTACTTATCTCCACTAATCTGCAACGCCCTAACTACTTAGGTGCTGATTTATCGTATCCTAAATTTAGGATAAAATTTTCCAATTTTTTTAGAGTTATTATAACACTCCCCCTCAAGTTACTGCAACAATGTCTATCATGCCCAACTTGCTAACTTGAAGTAACAATCCTTTAGTAAATATGTCTACAACTTGTTGTGTGGTTGGAATGAATGGAGATTATTCTTGCTTTAATTTTTTTTCCTTAATGAAGTGCTTATCAATTTCAGTGGGTTTGTTCTATCATGAAGGACTAGGTTATGGGCAATACTTATGGCTGCCTTATTATCACAATACAATCTCATAGGAAAGCTCACTAGACTTTGAAAATCTTCTACAATTCTTTGTGGCCATAGAACCTCACATACACCTTGAACCATTGATCTAAATTTTGCTTCAGCGTTGCTCTTAGCAATTACACTCTATTTCTTACATCTCCATGTGACTAAGTTGCCCCAAAGGAATTTACAATATCTAGAAGTCGATATTCTATCAATCATTGATCTTGTCCGGTCTACATCAGTATAAACCTACACTCCTCTACTTTCTTTTTTTTTAAAAAAAAAAGGCCCTTTCTTGGAGTGTTTAAATATCAAAGGATCCTATACACAGCTTCTAGATGCTCCTCGTATGGGGAACACATAAACTAACGAACCATACTTATAGCAAAGGCAATAATTACGAGACAAGTAGATCAATCGCCCAACAAATCTCTAGTACCTTCCTTTATCTATTGGGTTTCCATCTTTAACATCTCCAAGTTTGACATTAAACTCTACTAGAGTATCTGAAGGCTTTCATCCACTCATTTTAGTCTCCTTTAAGAGATCTAAAATATACTTTTTTTTTTAGACCACAATTTCCTTTTGTGATCTTGCTACTTCCATTACAAGAAAATATCTTAGCTGGCCCAAGTCCTTAATTTCAAACTCTTTGGCTAGACTTAGTTTAAGTTTCCCCATTTTATTCTATATCATGCTAGTTAAAATATATCATCTATGTGGACAATCAGAACTAAAATTTTGTCTTTGATGGACCTCTTAGTGTATAAAGTGTGATTAGATTGCCCTTGACAATAACCTTGGCTCTTAAAAAACTTTGTGAATCCTACGAACCAGTAGGGATGGCAAAAGGGCTCAGGCTTGGCCCAATTTTCTAGGCTTGGTTGGGTCTCAAGCCGAGCTCAGGTCGTCTGGGATAGGTAACACAAAATAATGTCGTTTTGTCATAAAACGATGTCGTTTTCTTTTCTTAAAAAATAAAATTCAGGTCGAGCCTGCGCCTCTGCCCATTGTCATTCATACAAACCAAGCCCTAGGAGACTGCTTAAGACCATACAAGATTTGTTTTTAATTTGAATACCTTAGTTCCAAACTTTTCAGAGAATCTAGGGAGAGGCTCCATGTATACTTCTTCATCTAAATTAAAGATGGCAATGGTTGGACCAACCCGAACTGTTTTTTTAAATTAAAAGTGCAGAAATGATGTTTTCAACAAAATGGTGTCGTTTTACTTATAGAGAACTGATTTTTTCAAAAACTAGATCCGAGGCATGGTCAACCCAACATAACCCGTTGACTTCCTAGTTGGGAGCCAATTGTCATCCCTAATCTAGATCTCCATTCAAGAAAGCATTCTTCACATCTAATTGATTCAGAGCCCAGTCAAGATTAACATCAATTGAAAGGAGGACATGAATCATGTTTAACTTTGCAACTAGTGAAAAAGTCTCACAATAATCCATCATATGTGTGGGTAAAGCCTTTAGCAACTAGCTGAACCTTGTACCTCTCTGAGGATCCATTTGAATTGAATTTTAAATAAATAACCATTGACATCCAAAGACCTTTTTTCCATCTAGTAGATTGACTTCTTCCCAGGTTGCATTCTTTTCCAAGGCTTTAATCTCTTCAAGAACATCTTCTTTCCACTCAGGAACTTTTAGAACCTCATGAATACTGTTAGGATTGGGAATACTAGATGCTTGTGAAATAAAGGTATAATACATGGGTGAAATATTTTTGTAGGACACAAAGATGGAGAGAGGATGTTGTGTACAAGATCTAATACCTTTCCTAAGAGCTATAGGGAGATCAATTTGAGAAAAAGAGTTTAGCTTAGAATCACTTACAGGAATACTTTCAAGAACATGAACATTTGTGGAAACATCATGATTTTCTTGATTTAACCTTTGGTTGGACTCATGAAGATGTTGCGGAATGGTGGCCTTCCATTTTTGTGCTAGGTGTTCCTTTGAATATACAAGACCTCTGTACCATTTCTCATATATCTCCAGGTTTCCAATTTTATCCTTTTGTGATGGCATTGTCACAGGTTGTTTATTAACTGATACAACATTGTCAACATTTACGTCATTTGCTTCCAATAATTTTGTGATGTCTTTTCTGAATGATCATGAGAGGTGTCACTCTGAACAAACTCAAAGCTGAGATCTGAACCATCTGAGAACTTATCTTCACTTATATTTTGATCCCCCTGACGATGGTAGTTATTATAGTATGAAGTACCTTCAAAGAAAGTAAAATCACACAAACTTCCTTTCGGAAGTTGGATCAAAACATTTGTAACCCCTTTGATTAGTTGGATAACCTACAAATATGCATTTATATGTTCTAGGATAGTTTTGAAAGTTTGGCATCATGATTATGAACAAAGGTCAAGCTACCAAAAATTTTTAAGGGAATGTCGATAATGAGTCTAGTAGTTGGAAAATATTCAATAAAAACCAAAAGTGTTTTTTAGTTAAAGATTCAAGTAGGTAATCAATTTATCAAGTAGGTGGTTGTTAGAACTGCTTCCCCCAAGATATTTAGGAATCTTAGTTTGAAGGTTCAAAGCTCCAACTATTTCAAGTAGGTGTTTATTTTTTCTCTCAGCCACCCTATTTTGTTGTAATGTATGATTAAATGAACTTGGATGAATTATTCCTTTCTTAGCAAAAAAATTTTTCAACATATTGTTAAAGAATTCTTTCCTATTATCACTTTGAAATATTTTAATCTTACTTTGAAATTGTGTTTGAATCATGTCATAAAAGTTTTGAAGACTCTTCAATGTCAGATTTTTCTTTTAAGAGAAAGACCCAAGTGACCTTAGTATGATCATCAATAAACGTAATAAACCAACATTTCTCAAAAAATGTAGAAACTCTGTAAGGCCCTCAAACATCACTATGGATCATGGTAAATGGTTGTGAAGTTCTGTAAGGTTGTGGTGGAAAAACTGCACGATAATGTTTTGCTAATTCGCACGACACACAATAAAATATTGAAGGATTTTTATTTATGAATAACTTCGGAAACAAATGCTCTAAATAGCGAAAACGTGGATAGCCTAGTCGGCAATGCCATAACATAACTTCGTTATTACTAGAAACTGAAATAGAATTGACACAAGTTTATTGGTCTTGCCTTCTGAAGGTCCGTCCTTTGTGAAAAGCATAGAGACCACTATTTTGTTCAACATCTTCCTAGAGGTTAAATCCTGAAATCCACAATGAGAAGACCAGAAAGTAGTCGACAATTATGATCAAGAGTAAGCTTACTCATAAACAAGAGCTTATATGATAGGTTAGGAATATGAAGGACATCTTTGAGATTTAAGGAAGGACTGATAGACACTGTTCTTTTTCCAGTAATCGAAGCAAAGGAACCATTAGCAATTTGGACATTTTGATTTCCTACACATGGAGTATATGAAAGAAAAAAAGTACAGAATACTAGTCATGTGATATGTGGCACCCGAATCTAATATCCAAGGAACATTAGTGTTGGTACAGGCCAAAGACATAGGGAAAGTATTACCTGAATGAATAAGAGAACATGATGGATTAGGACTATTTTGAAATTTAACATTTGGTATAGATGTTCTATTTGTTCCTTAGTGAAAGGGAGAGATTCTGCAGATGATTGTTTCCCTAAATCAGATTTGCTCACTTGGAATGATCTGATTTCTCCCCCTGTTTTGTTGTCATTGCCTGTTTTTTTTTTTTAATCAGCTGATTTTCCGTTCAGCTTCTAACAAGTTTCCCTAGTATGCCACAGTTTTTTACAATGGTACACCAAGGCTCCTATTTTCCACTGCGTTTATCTCCTTTGCAATCAGCTCCTCGAGTCACAAGAGTTGAACCTTCATTCTTAACTCTAGTTTCACTAGTATTCTTCAACATCACTTGTCTTCTTGCTTCTTCTCTCCGTACCTCGGAGAAGACTTCTCTTATGCTCAGTCGAGGGTTTCTCCTTAAAATACAACCTCCAACTTCATCCAAATCTCCATTTAATCCAACCATGAAGACAAATATGTGTCCTCTTTTAACTTTCTTCTTGTGTCGAGCATTGTCACTTGTATTTACCCAACTTTCTCAAACAAATCTAATACCCATCATACAAACACCATTTTATTATAACATGTTACAATCCACTCACCTTGCTACATTTTCCACATTCTGGTATTTAATTCAAATAATTTTGAGTGGTTCTCCACATCCGAATATGTTTGCCTATCTGCTTCCCAAACATCACAACCTGTTGGCATGAACATGAAGGGCTTCCCAATAGCTGGTTCCATAGAATTGATTAACCATGCACTAACTATTGAGTTTTTTGAACGCCTAGGAAATCCAGAATTGAGGCTCTGTACTTTTATTCTTTGACTGATGCATCTTAAATAGAAAAAGGACAGCCAGTATAGAATCAGAATTCCAACTACCTATCTCTACTAATCTGCAGCACCTAGGGATGGCAATTGTACCCGAACCCGATGGGTACCCGATAAAATTTCCCG
>JANKYF010000002.1:56794582-56832130 GCA_029829435.1 Erythroxylum hondense | reverse complement strand
TAACTAGAGAGCCATTGGCCACTACAATCTTTTTGTTACTTGGGCATGGGGTATAAGTGTGAAAGAGTTGAGATGTGGGTGTCATATGGTCTGTGGCACCCGAGTCTATTATCCAAGAATTGGTATGAAGAATTTTTTGAGGCATTCATGCAAATAGGGAGTAAAGATTTACCTGAAAGAGCCAAAGAACAAGTCTTAAAAGTTTTTTCAATATTCCCCAACAAGCTTCTCAGCTTCTCAATTTCTTCACTGTTTAATTCCATCGTTCTTAAATTTTCCTCAACTTTGGGCTGATCTACCATATGTGCTTGGGACCTCTGCTGTCCCCCACAGTTTCCCCATTCTCGACTTGGTGGCTTACCATATATTTTCCAACATGTCTCCTTTGTGTGCCTCAGTTTCTTGCAGTGGGTGCACTAGAGGTTGTCCTTATTCTCCTTCCCCTGGTTTTCTCTATCACAATGCTTAGATAGATCACTTTTTCCTTTTGTCTTGATGATCATTTTTGCTAATAAGGCTGACCCATCCATGGTTTGTGGTACAAGCATAACACGCCTTCGACTTTCTTCTGCTCAAATCGATGAGATTTTTTCTTCTAGAGACATAGTGTCCTCTTTTCCAAGGATTTGGATCCTAACCTGATCAAATTCAGCATTCGGCCCAGCCAAAAAATCATACACACAGTCTTTTTCAATGAAGTTCTTCAAGATGACAGCATCCTCAGGGCATTTCATCTCAAAAACTTGATAATGGTCGAGTTCTTGCCACAGATTTTACAGCAAGTTTGCATATTCTGTGATAGATTTATCTCCTTGCTTAATAGCTGCAGTTTTGATTTTGATCTCGTACACTTGAGCAGCATCATGAGCCTTTGAGTATGTGCGATGAATGTAGTCCCAAGTCTCCTTTGCAGTGACCAAAACATGTATGTGTCACTGATCATGGGATCCATAGAATCCCATAGCCAGGACATTATCATGGAATCCTCCTCATCCCATGCTTCAAACATTGGGTTATCCTTAGTCGATCTTGTTCTAAGAAGATGACTAAGTCTCCCTTTTCCCTTGAGGTATATACGGACAAATTGAGACCATTTGAGATAGTTGTTCCCATTAAGCCTATAGAAAGCTCGAATATTTTGTAAATCTCCAATTTTCTGAATGGTGTCGAATTCTTCTGGAGGGTTAGATCTAGTGGAGATAGAGCTTTGAGAGGTTGACATGATTTAGGAGAAGATACTGTAGTGAAGAAGAAGATACCGCAGCAATTAAGGCTACCCTAATGAGAATCACACAAGAGAGGTAAGGAGGAATGTAGCGATGAAGGCTGGAACACACAAGAGAAGAATAAAAAAATAGGGTTTTGGTAGTGCAGCAATGAACGCTACTCAAAGGACAAATCCCAGAAAAAGAAGCACTACGGCTTTGATACCATGTGGGAAAGAATTTTCCTACATTCTCATATATCGAATAGGAGTATATAGCCATATATGGGACATTACAAGTAGGAATTTAAATCTGGAAAGTTATCTAAAGCTATCTAATATAATCCCTTAATTTAAGGGATTTCAAACTTATCTTATCTATTTACAGCCTATCTACATCTAAGTATAATGTATTTACAGCTTTTAGTATCTGAACATTATTTACATTGTTTTTAAAACTTGCTTCAGAGTAAGTTGTAACTCGTGGATAAGAATATTTACAAAAATTGTATTACCTAGATTTCATATTAGATATGTGTTTTTATGTTTTTTAACCACATTCTAGTTGGTCAAAGTTGATGAGTAAAGATATCATTACAAAAGCATTTCCTTGCATATTATATGTATTCAGCAAAACAAAGGAGACCAAAGAGTGCTTAGATGTTCACCTTCAGGTGAAATAATTGGACGGTAGGCTACAACAATGTGTTCTTTGAGGTCCATAACAAAATATTGTGGCATTCTCATTTTCTTAACCAATCACAATGAATTCATAAATCCATGGACGATAGTGTGAGTTAATCCGATAAGTTGTCTTTTAATTGATTATCGTAGTCTAGGAACTCTATATGTTTTTTTTGTATCTTGGAGTTTCAATTTATGGCATTCTTGTCTAACCAAATTTTGGGTTCATTAATTTTGGGTAAGAAAAGAGCCCAAAAAAAGTTAAAAAGTGTGCACAAAAATTTTCTTCAAAAATTAAAAGTGCAAAGATGGTTTCTATTAGAAGTTGTTTGTTAAATTGCAACAATATTTTTTTCCTGACATATTGTGGTTGATTTTTTAAATAATTTTATAATTGGATGTATTAATCCAAGGATGAATGATCTTTGCTTTGGATCTGAAAAATACTTTGTGGCTAGTTCTTTAATCAGTGTATTAGTTACAATATTTGGTGGGTGAAAATTGTTGTGGCTAGTATGTAGAAATTGCTAGTTTAAGGAAAAGTAGCTAGGTCTTCATGATAATATAAATATCCTCTATACACTTTGTATTTAGTAATTGAGAGTTTACTAATTGCAGGAAACAATTTAGCACAAAACGAAAAATTGCTAGAATTCTTTTGTTAGAGAAAGAAAATAAGAAGGAAGAAATTGACGCCTTGAAGCATTAGTCCTACAACTATTGTCAAGTCTTGTGTTGTGGTTCATTGTAGATGGCTTTATTTATTGTTACACTTGAAAGGCTGTGCACAGCAGATTCCAAAATCAAAGTCTTATTTATTTTGTAGGTCATCAGGGCACTAAGATTTCTCCAGAAGGGAAATGATTCATATTCAAAAAAATGGGCAGCCGTTTCTGTACCACGGGGTACGCTCCAGGTTTGTTGTTTATATAAATTCCTTTTGAAACTTCTAGTTGTGTTTTAGTAGTTATAGGTGTTACTTGGGACTATATCACATTAGTCTAGTTGTTGTTTCAAGGTTGATATGGACATCCTTAATTGGCCATTGGTGGTTCTATACCTAATGCTGACTAGGATTTGTTCATGATGGTTGAGAAGTTATTCATAGCTGCCTAGGATTTGTTCATGATGGTTGAGAAGTTATAAATACAATTAACATGAGGTTCTAATGATTAGGTTACATTTCTCCACAAAGGGTTTGATGAGACACGTCGACTTGGTCTTCAAAGTGAAACAGAGCAGGTGACCAATTCTCTGTTTATGGTGGGTATGCTTTGGGAATATGGCTTCATTTATGGCTCACTATATTATTAATTGATAGGTTGTACGACATGCTTCTCCCCCAGGTGAAACTGGAATGCTTGTTGTAGACTCTATGGTAAGGACATTGGTTATTTAAGCATTAAGTTGTTTGTGCAATGAATTGTAAGGAAGCTACAAATACATCCCTGAAATGTCTCAGGCGCCTGGTGGCCCAGCTCACACATACTTGGAGCCGGGTGATGTGCTTGTTCGAGTGAATGGAGAAGTAGGTTGCAAAGTTTTTAGCAATTTTTGTTTTGTGGTTATTATGACCTTTTACCTTTTACAAATTCTTATTGCTTGGTTTATTCTCGACTAAGCATAATTCTGCTTTTATATTTTCTTTTTAGGGTTGAAGATCTGTTAGTATTATTATTATATATACCTACGAGTCTTGTAAAAAGTGTGAATGGATTGTTTACCCTAATTTACCATTAGTATATTATTATATATAAATATCACATAACTATAAGATTGACTATAATACCCTTACTCTTAATACTTGCCCTTCAAGTTGGTATGTATCCTATCAATGGCTGGTTACAAAGATATTAAAATTTCAAACTACCTCACAAGTATTTAATAAAGAGATTAGCTAACTGATCTATTCAGATTGTAAATTTTTTATTTAAATCTTTGGCAATTGTCTTCCCTAACTTTTGCAACTTAATGTGGCACCAAAGTTACCTTTATACTATAACTTTTGCACTAACCGAGCTACTACATTTTTCTTATGAAATTTACCTTTATAAATATGCAATAACTTTTGTAGGGTCTTTTAACTTGTGAGCTAGCATAATCTGCATCTGCTTATCCCATTATATCAAGATGTCTATGGTTACGATACAAAAGGCCTTATCTAGGAGCTTGCTTGATATATCTCCTAATATTCGGTACAAATGTTAATGTTGAGTTGACTTATCACTTGAAATTTGATGATATGTTTTCTGTTAGTAAGGCATAAAATTTTTGCCTATTAATGTGAGATATCTCAATGGATTAAAATCCCTTATTAGGTATAAATTTTACATTGACGTTCTCACGGCACAAGTGTTTGTAAGCTTAGAGCTTTACTTTCTAGTCTCTTGTAGTGGATATAGAGCATAATTTTGGTATAGTTAATTTTTTAAAGGTTTTATTGTTGGAAATTTAGGCTTAGAATTTGAGGGTTTAATATGTCTGAAATTTAGGTTAGATTTGCTGGAATTTTATAAGGAACACAAACAATGGAGGGTTAGGAAACTAGGAATCACTCCTAGGGTCTAAGAATCACTTTTAGCAGAAAGCATCACACTTTCTAGTTGAAAATTCAAATTTGTAGAAAAATTACAGATTGTTATTCTTGAAGGGCTGAGTATACACATAATTATAGAGAAGTTATTAGAACCTCTATTCTCGTAGGAAAGAGTTCCTGACGAATTTACATCTTATTCTAATAAAAATTCTATAAATCTAAGTCCTAAACAACTAGGATAACATATCTAAAATAGAATAATATATTTAACTCACTACTACTTCTTATCTAATAAGGAATCCTAACATATTCTAGATTTTAGCCCTAATCTTTGTTATCAATTCAATTCCCAATCCTTTCTCGAAAACATCAATTCCCAATTCTCATCCCACCAAATTAAGACTTATAGTTGACTAAAATTTCCTTTTCATTTCTTCTATATACTTTAAGCTCTTTTGTATGAAGTCAGTATCGTCCCAAAAATTAATCAAGTTAAATTATAGAAAGGAATTTATTTTGGTATAGAAAAACAAAAGGACAAGTCAATCTTCATAATTTCATTGTACATGTGAAAGACTTATAACAAAAACTACTTATTCAAATAAAATGCAAGAGAGTGAAAATAGAATCTCACAGGCATGTGGTGGAGGTTATGTCTAGATAATTAATATAGCTCCTGTTGTTCTTAACCAATGCCAATCATCTTCTTAGTCTTCAGATCCTACATGCAAGTAAAAGATGAAGAGAAGTCATAGAACAATTAAGGAACGAGTTATTGATTAACGTAAATAAGCCTAAAGGAACAATGTCAAACAAACAAAACAAAAGGCAAATGTAAAGTGTGTGTGGAAGAGGCTATTCTGATGCCACAAACTAATGTGGTAGAACGTCAGAAATAGTGACACTGTGATATCAAAGTAAGCATAAAGGGAATAGTTATCGATGATATGAACAATAGCTCAAGAGTTTAGTATCCAAGGACTAGCATAAGTATTATCAAAGGTACAAAAAATAATTGCTATTTGCTGGACCCTAGAAGTAGCTGCACTTATTAGTTGTGAAACAAAGTTTAGAGCAATTGCCTCAATAATTTGTGAACATTTGGCTGAAAAGACTGATGGAAGATATACAAACACCACTTGCATATCCTACAATGCTGTATAGTGATGGCAAGTTTACTATTAGCATTGTCAATAATCCTATACAACATGATTCTTTAAAGATTGTCAGAATTGATTTAAGTTTCCTAAAAAGAGCAATTGAAGATGGGCGGATAAAGCTTACTCATTTACCTACAATAACACAAGAAGCTGATATATTTACCAAGGTAGTGGTTAAATCAAGGTTTGATCATTAATTGGTAATTTGAGAATGATAGATATCTATTTACTAGCCCGAGGAAGGGTGATATTTTTCGAGGCAATGGCTAAATAAAGGTTTGATCATTAACTAGTGACTTGAGAATGGTAGATATCTATTTACTAACTTGAGGAAGAGCGTTGGAAAGTCAACCAAGAAATCACATACTAAGAGAGATTGTGATTTTCTATTATTTAGCAACATGTTTCAATTATAATTGTAGATTGTGGTCATTTACACACAGCTCTAACAATAATAACTTAGGAGAGTATAGATTTCTTTTTTATTTATCTTAGTGAACATATATGTATATATACACTAATGAGCATAATGAAATAGTTAAGAGTCATTTTCATTCTTGACTTGTCTCTGTTTCTATTATATACATGTGTTACATAATGACAAAATTGATTAGAATACCCTTACTCTCAACAATATTCAAAATAGCAGTATTATTTAATTTTCTATATTAGATTAGTTTAGATGTCATTCTTAAAAATATTAGTATTGGTCTTTTATTATAGGTGTTCTTTTTGGAATAATAGTATTATTATACGATTTATTTAATGCGTACTTTTTTGAACAGCTGGCACTAGTCTTATTATAATTTGATGGCTAAAACCTTTTTAATGATAAGACATCTTATTGTCTCCTTTTTTGCATAAGCTACTCTATTCCCTATTTTGCTTTTCTATAAGCAAAAACTGGTGGTCTCTCTGCTCTGTTCTTAATATTTGATAATATTAAGAACATAGGCAATGTTTAATGGGATGGGAGAAAATGTATTTATGGGGAGAACAGGGAGAAGAAGACTCAAAGTGGTTGAGGTTCAAAAACTTGAGATAGTCGGGTAATATTTTATCACAAAGTATGATCTTCTCGAAAAGTCATAATACTGCTTGTATCAATACTATAGTTCTTAATCTTATCCTTTATTTAACAAAACTAATTAGATTACTAATGCAAATGACTCTTAAGTATCGAAACCATGAATTAGCATCTCCATTAAATGTCCTCTGTGTTTCTTTCTTTATTAACTGGTAGCTTTTTTAATGTATTTTGCACTTGTATCTTTACTTATGTGTTATCTGTGTTCACTGTGTTCATGTTGTAGGTAATAACTCAATTTCTCAAGTTAGAGACTATACTTGATGATGGTGTTGGCCAAAAGATTGAGTTGGAGATTGAAAGGGGTGGGAAATCGATCACATTAAACTTGATGGTGAGACCCATACTTAATAGTTATGCTTATTAGATTGTATGCATCACAATTATTTGGTAAGATATCTTCATTTGGAGATGCTAGCAAACCGTTAATGAAAGAAACTTAAACTTTTGGGTGAGACTTAAAATGGATGAAATAATATTCTAATTAGAAAGAAGAGAATTTATAAGTATGAAATCTTGTAAGCTTATATGAAAACCCTTGACTATTTATTCTTTCCCCATTTTAGTGTGAAACTTAAGTGTGTAGATTGTAGACTGCATAGATTTAGAGTGATTATTAATACTGGGAGTATATTGAGACATTGTAAAGTTATATGCTGTTTTCAATTGTCTATTTTGCATGCATAAAAATAGAGGAGCTGCTCGTAATTAATCATTATTATATTCTACAACAACTTAGAGCAATATCCTAATAAGGCTTATAAGACCTAGGCAACCATCTGTCTTTAAGTTGCACCTTGAGGAGTTAGGCCTAGTTTATTATGGTATCATAATCACTGCTAGTTTGATGATATGCCTTATCCAAATGTTTTGGACAATAAATGGTTACAACAGTAAGTTAGTTTTGATTAGCTTCTTCATTGTGCATGAAAAAAGAAAGAAAGATGCAGCGACTAAGAACTATCAAATATCTTCAAAACATTAGTGTCTGAAAAGGTAACATATGCTTTGTGATAGGTTATTGTATGAGTTTATTATTGGACTTTCCATCTCAGTACTTGAAAAATTTAGCTTTTCTATTGGTCTCTTTTCATTAAAGTTTTATATTCATTCCTCAGGTTCAGGATTTACATTCCATAACCCCTGATCACTTTTTAGAAGTCAGTGGTGCGGTAATACATCCTTTGTCTTACCAACAGGTTTGTTAGATTGTACTTTTTTTAAATTTATATCAGTCTATTTTCTTGTCATAACTTATATGCTCAAAATACTTAGCAAACAAATTATACGTAGTCCATGTTCAGGGGGCTCTTAACTGGTGGATGCTGATATATAACTTGCAAATTTCACATGTTGATGTTATGAAATATTTGATATATTAATATATGATTCTAGTACCAATGCATTAGCTTCGGTTGATATGTTAATTGCTTTCCCGACTTGCAATTCTCTCAATTAAAAGGGCCACAACAAAGTTCTCAGTTATAAGTTACTCTCTTCTTTTGTTTCTTATGCTTCCAGACTTCTGTATTGAAGAAATAAAACAAATGATTATGTGTAAAATCACTCTTTATGATGTTATAATTCGAAACAAAGAATTACTTGAATCATTTAGAACAAATAAAAGTATTGTCTTTCATGAATAAGTTCCTAGAAATATATAAGTTTTAAGAGTTAAAATTCTAAGAACTGTTCTTAGAGAGAAGCATTTCATCAATAAGCTGAAATTCTTTTTTTTCTTTCTTTTCATTTCCTTCTTTTTTTCTTGAGCTGAATGTACTAATTATTCCTAACCTAAGTGAGAAAAGTTAAAAATATCACTTACTAATTTATCCCTTGTTAAGAAAATTGACTAATATATAAAATTGACAAAAACTAACTGTCAAGGAAAAGGACCTTCGACTATTATACGAAAGTACATAGTAAACACTAACATTTTAATACCTAATATGTACTCATTCTTCATTATGGTCAAATTGTCATCGAATTACATGCTATCACTAACCAAAGTTTAATGATATTTACATTCTTTGTTACCTGTTGCTGCATTTCTATAGGCCCACAATTCACCATTGCCAAAATCTCAAAGACCTTTTTAACGTCTGATTGAAACAGGCCAGAAATTTTCGCTTCCATTGTGGTTTGGTTTATGTTGCAGAACCTGGGTAAGTCTTTTTTATTTTAATTCTCCAAATTTTGCATCTTCAATCGAATTGCCTCTTGTTGTGATACCTACATGGCGTCTTGCAATTTGACTAAATTTGCAATCTGACTAAATTAAGTTCTCTTTAATTGTTCCCCCGCGTGTGCTCCCTAATTTATTACTTTTATTGCTTTTTGTTTTAATTTATTTTTCTCCTATTCTTTATGTCAAACCTGCTCTATGATGGTTTCCATATGCTTCCCTTTGAGGAATTTGACCAAAGTGTTTGAACTATTTTGTTCTTATTGTTGAATGTGTTGAATGTTGAAAAATAATCTGTATTCTATATCATTGTGTACATAGGAACAAGGTATATATATAAAATTCCTGGGACTATTTAGGAAGTAATCTA
This sequence comes from Erythroxylum hondense, assembly GCA_029829435.1. NCBI lineage: Eukaryota > Viridiplantae > Streptophyta > Magnoliopsida > Malpighiales > Erythroxylaceae > Erythroxylum > Erythroxylum hondense. Next base: position 56,822,904 of record JANKYF010000002.1, on the reverse strand, counting down.
GCTATTAACTCTAGGAAATCTCTCAATTATAGGAGAGATTATAGGTGTAATTATAACAATATCAATACAATATCAATGCTAATAATCTCTGGTCAACACTTATCATTATTTAAAAAAATTATTCTTTTGCAATTGAATCTTTTATGTTTTTTAGTCTAATTACTAATGGTTATTCGTGTTGGAACTTGTAAATTTGACTACTGCAGGTATATGCTCTTTAGAGCTGGAGTTCCGCGCCATGCAATCATTAAGAAATTTTCTGGTCAGGAAATATCACATCTCAGTGATCTTATTTCAGTTCTATCTAAGCTGCCTAGAGGAACTGGAGTACCACTAGAATATATAAGCTACATGGATCGTCATCGAAGAAAGGTGCATTTCGTTTTTTTTTTTTTTCCTTTTTCTTTGCAGTAGTTGTTTAAATGATGTTTGTTTGCTTGAGCTGTGAATCTTCTTTTACTCCTCATGTCTTTGTTTCCTTTTGAGTGAATTTTCATGAATTGCAGTTCTTAGTTGATAGTCATGGAAGAGCAACATATTACTGTTGGGATTTAGGACCTAGTGTGGATTTATCCCTTGAGCTATGAAAACTTCCAGCATAAAAGAAGAGGGAAAAAAGAGACAACATTGAGAAAATCCTAGAATGAAAAAGCTCTCAGCTACTGATTCATGACTCTACTATCGAAATATTCTCGCTCATGACCCATGTATTGCACAAGGATGTGGGCCTACATGTCAAACTTAATTTTCTCGTGATTGATTGCCAAAAGGTTCCAGTATCATCGATAACTGTCCTAAGATCTAGTTGTGTGTTGGTAAAACTTGGCAAATTTTGGTTGGACATTTGAACCTTGTACGCTTCAACTGATCTTTTATTTTGAGTTTCAATTGAAGTATGCCAATGAGCCCCCTTAGCTCGTCTTCTTTCCTAATATAGGTTATGGTTTAAGTTCTCTTTTAACCATGTGGATTGCATGACCTATTACATGTGGAGTTGTTGGTTTTTTAATTGTTCTTCCCAGCATAACTACAATGCTTGGACCTTAGACCGTAAAAGGATCTTGCCAACTTCAAAATAGGAAACTATTAGCCTAACTTATCTCTACTATCAATTTATACATAGATAAAGCAACTTGGTTTTCATAAATTTTGTTATTGCGTTATGACCATTGTATGTTAGGAACTGATTTAAAACTCCTATCTATTATTCTGTTCCAAGTCTATAACTAATTCTTATGTATTATCAAGCTTTATTACAGCTTTACAAGTATGATGAATGTTATACAAAGTGTTTAAAACTTTATCTGTTAAATCCAACTAATATATTGAACATTCTGGTCTTAAAACATCACGAGAGAAGTTTCAATTTTTTTGGCATAAAGGTGTACTATTAATTAGGACATTAAGCCATCTGTCTAGAATGCCGTCTGCAAATATATTGCCATTTAAACTAGGAGAATTGGCTAGTGTATGATTCATTATGAAGTAAATAACTAAAAAACACACTTCATTATGTACAAAATAGGGTCATCTAAATATATACAAGTATTTCAATACTAATTAGGGAATGTAATTCCCATAATCAAGAGAATATAATCCCTATGGTCAAGCCTTCAATCTGTATCCTTTCAATGCATATCTTTATAATCTGTAACACTTATCAAGTGTTTTTTTGACATGTTCACATAAGGAATTTAATGTTCTATTGCTTTTAAACTAATACTCCAAAGTACACTAAGAAATGTTGTTTTCTTATTAAAAAAAATTATTTATATATAGATGCATTTTTCTTATTACATTTCTGAGAATTAATTTTATATTTCTTATTACGTTTCTGAGTATTAATTTTATACATTTGAGCACCCTTTTTGGTTGGGTACAACTCCATTTTGACTATTGACCTCAGTCTCTTATGTTCTTCAGCCTATGGACAGGACAGGTCTAAAGACATTCTTGTGTGTTTATGCTGTGCTTTTCTTGTGTGTGTGGTTCATGCATGTGTTATTCTACTTCATATTTTATATTGTTGATTTGATTTAAATTTGTTTATAGTCTGTCCTTGTAATGGTTGATCGCCATGAATGGTATGCTCCTCCTCAAATATACACTCGTGATGACTGCTCTGGGCTGTGGATAGCAAAGCCTGCTTTCATGCCTGATTCTATGCATATAACATCTAGCATTGGTAGCAATGGACAAGGAGCCCCAGAACAAATTGTCTCATCAGTTGACAAGGGAACTCCTACAAAACATATTGATCAAGGTGCCAACCTAGAGTTGACTGGTGGTGAGGTTACTAGCATGGAAACTAATTTTGAACATCTTTATGAGGAATTACATCCTAGGGATGACTCTGACATTGGAAACAAAAAGCGACGGGTTGCTGATATTGCTACTACTGGGGTTGCTGTTTCCAATTGTTCCCTGCTTGAAACTGGAGAAGCTAATTCAGGAATCAGTGCTATGGACAATGAGGTTATGAGGGATTATCAAGGAGCAACAGCAGCTGCAACCAATGCTTCGTTGGCAGAAAGTGTGATAGAGCCCACACTTGTGATGCTTGAGGTAAATCTAAAGTATTTGAGATTATGATTACGTTCACTCTATTGCTTATTTTTGTAGCTGCCTTATCTTTAAGTTGTTTCTTACTGTTGTTGCCCCTGTTGATTTGTTGAGATGGTCCCTTGTTTATTTTCTTTTGTTAGTATTGTGATGTTCATGTAATCAATGTTGTTGTAAAATTATATACATATATCCTAAATGTGTGGTTTTGTTTGCTGAATTATGTGAGAACTTAGATTCAGGCTAATGAGATTTCGAGCCTTGTAACTACTGTCTTTTGTTTCTACCTTTTACAGATGCAGCAAGTTTTGTTAATTTTTTTACTTTTTTTGTTCAGAGTCCTTTATTCATTGACCATGCTCCATTCATTATGCATATTTGTTGGTTCTTGTTGATTGGCCAGTAATATATTAGTTAGAAACTATGGGTTTTTATTTGTTTTTCTTTTTTATTTTCCAAGTTTTTCTTCAATGTATTATGGTGATGGTTACCTGTTCTGATATAATGAAATCATGTGCTGTAAGAGAACTACTTTCCTTGATTTGCATGTTGAACCTATACTCAATCTTCGGTCTTTCCTTTTTCTGCTTGTTTTATATGGCTATCTTTATCATTGCTTTTGTTTACAGTGTCTCTTCCGCTGCATTTTATTTGTGAAGATGTTCCATTAAGAGCTTAGGTTAGTTCAGAAGTATTTACAGTAATGAGATTCATCATTTTGCTCATAGGTTCATGTTCCACCATCGATTATGCTTGATGGTGTCCATTCCCAACACTTTTTTGGGACTGGGGTGATCATATATCATTCTGAAGACATGGGGTTGGTTGTTGTTGACAAGAACACAGTTGCAATATCTGCATCAGATGTTATGTTGTCTTTTGCTGCTTTTCCTATTGAAATTCCTGGAGAGGTATGTTTTTAAGGTGTGAATAGATGCTTTTCATATGGTAATACTGTTGCATACCATCTTCATCAATTACTATTTTCCACTCTAGGTGGTTTTTCTCCATCCGGTTCATAATTATGCTCTTGTCGCATATGATCCCAAAGCTTTAGGAGCTGGTGGTGCTAAAATGGTTCGAGCTGCTGAATTGCTCCCAGGTATGCTCAGTCTCTGGGTTTTCTTGAATGCTGTATTTCAAAGTATGATGTAGCATGCTTTGAGCTGAAACTTTAGCATCATGCTTTTATGCACTTTTCTGCACTTATAATAAACAGAGAGTAAGTTATGAAAATAATGGCTGAATACATCCTTTCTTGTATTGATGTACAAGTATTTAAAGAGTTCAGCTGGAAACAAAAAAGGTTGTTAATCTTCCTAATTAAGAATGAAATAATAATTCCTAAAATTCTGCTCACAAACCTCTTAGCTATCTAAATATAGTACATAATTACAAATATTTTGGATATCTTTTCACACTCCCATAGTCAAATATTGTACATAATTACAAATATTTTGGATATCTTTCCACACTCCCTCTCAAGCTGGCATGTGGATATCGCTCATGTCAAACTGGGTAATTAAATTCTCGTATTGTGCATTAGGAAGTCCTTTGGTCAGTATATCTGCTATTTGGTTCGCAGTAGGTATGTAAGACAAGGATATCACGGCACCATCTATCTTTTCCTTTATGAAATGCTTGTCCATTTCTATATGCTTTGTAATGTCATTTAGAATTAGATTACGAGTTATGGAGATTGCAGTCTTGTTATGAAATGCTCCCTGCCACCACACTTGTTTTTTACTTCTCTAATTAACCATATTTCCCCCTACAAAAGTGCAATAACCTGATGTGGGTCTTCTATCATTCATGTTGCCTACCCAATCTACATCAGCATAGGCTTCTTCCTGAAGGTGACCTCTATTTTGAACGAAAGTCCTTTCCTTGGAGTCCCTATAAGGTATCTCAAAATTCTGAACACAACTTCAAAATGGAAGAAGATGACCTCTATTTTGAACAAAAGTCCTTTACTTGAGTCCCTATAAGGTATCTCAAATTCTGAACACAACTTCACAATGTGTAGGTCCAGATTAATGCATGAACCGATTAACAACGCTAACTGCAAAAGCTATGTTAGGTTTGGTGTGCGCCAAATAGATTATTCTCCCAACTAATCTCTGATAGCGCTCCCAGTCCACTACATTAGTTACCACTGTTTTGATTTTACATGGGCTTGGTTGGAGGATCTGTTGCCTCTCCTGTTATTCCGACATGTATGGACACGTGTCGGACATGTGTCCACCGCGTGTCAATGGGTGTCCAACACGGATACGTGTCCGACACACGAACATAGTTCCATTTTGCCATGTCCGTGCTACATTAGATCTCATCTAAATCATCCCCAGTCATAATTATGTCATCTACATATATTATCAAGATAGCCAGTTTACCTTTCATGGAATGTTTGTAGAACAAATTGTGGTTAGCTTAGCTTTGTGAGAATCCATGTCTCTTAATAACATCTCCCAAATGCTGGCTCTTGGAGATTGCTTTAGTCAATATAAAGCCTTTTTCAGTTTACACACTGCCTCTTCCAAGTTTTTCTTTTAATTTGGGTGGCAATTCCATATACACTTCTTGAAAATCTCCATTCAAAAATGCGTTTTTCACATCAAATTGATGAAGTGACCACACAAGATTAACGGCAAGATAAAGAAGTATTTTGATGAGTTAATTTTAGCAACAAATGCAAAAATCTTTTGGTGGTCAATACCATGAGTCTAGGTAAATCCTTTCGCTATGAGTTGCGCTTTATATCTTTCCACACTTCCGTCAGCTTTACACTTTACCGTGAACACCCATTTGCACCTAACTGTCTTTTTGTCTTTAGGCAGGTCAATGACACCCAAATATTATTTTTCTAAGAGCGTCCATTTCTTTCATCACCACTAATTTCCAATTTGGATCACCCAGTGCTTCTTGAACAGTCCTTGGAACAAACAGGCTAGAAATCATAGACACAGATGCTCTACGAGTATTTGACAAATTTTCATATAATAAGTATTGTGCAATAGGATGTTTAGTGCATGTACGAGTTCCATTTTGGAGGATCAAGATTTGAAGACGTCAAATTTTGTAAACCAACAGATTGAGGAGGAATAAAGTTGGAAGGTAGGTTACATTGAGTTGTAGAACCATCATTCCGAAAAGTTGATTGAATATTTGCAGAAGAAATAACTGGAGCTGTAGTCCCTTTGTGAAACTTCTTTCTGGTATGAAACTGAAGCTTAGGTTGAGGATTATGTTCTCCCCTTGTCTGTGATAAAGTAATGTCTAGCAAAGTAGGATTAAGAGTACTGCCACTATTTTTCATATTCTTAACTAAAGCCATAGACATTTCTGGAATAGGTAAAGTTTCCCAAAAATTATTTTCTTCTACTATGTTCTCCCTCTGAAGAAAGTCTTTGGAAATAAGGTTGATCTTCAACGAAGCTTACACCCATGTTTTCGAAAAATTTCTCTGTGACTGGATTAAAACATTGCTATCATTTTATTAGATGCATAGCCAATGAAAATACATTTTTCAGCTTTCACATCTAGTTTTGAACTAAGAATATGTGGCACATACACATAACGGGTGCAACCAAAAACTTTTAAAGGAAGATCAGTCGTTATCCTAGAAGCAGTAAAGGAATTTTTTAAGACATGTAAAGGTGTTTCAAATTTCAAAACTCGAGAGGATATTCTATTTATTAAGTAACAACCAGTTAAGAGTGCATTACCTTAAAGATATTTAGGAACATTCATTGAAAACATAAGTGGCTGAGTAACTTCAAGTACATGCCTATTTTTCCTTCAGCAATACCATTTCGTTGTGGTGTGTCACGACAAGTGGATTGATGAATGATACCTTTTTCTAGAAGTAATTTTCCTAAATACTTATTGAAATATTCTATCCCATTATCTGTTCTAACAATGCCAATTTTTGTTTGAAATTGATTTCATTCATGAGCAAAAACTCTTTAAACCTTGGTTCAACTTCAAACTTGTTTTCCAACAAATAAACCCAGCATACCCTTGTGTGGTCATCAATAAATGTTAAAAACCATTTTTTCCATAAAGTGTTTTAACTTTGGATGGGCCCCAAACATCACTATGAAACAAATAAACTGGTTTTGAAGCTAAATAAGATTTTATTGGAAAAGAAACACGATGATCTTTGTTTAATTGACAAGCTTCACAAGGAAATTTTGGGCAAACAATTCCTTTGAATAATCTAGGGAATAAATGTTTAAGATATAGAAAACTAGGATGTCCTAATCTACTATGCCATAACATGACTTGATCATAGACAAAGTTTGAACTAGTACTATCTAATCCATGAGCAGTTTTATTCCCAAAAGCATTTTCAACAAGATAGTGCAGCCCTTTCATTTGTCTAGCAATTCCAATCATCTTCCCCGAGTTTTGATCCTGGAAAACACATGTGAAAGGAGAGAAGATAACAAAGCTGATAGAATCTTTGGTCAATTTGCTAATGGAAAGCAGACAAGCAAGTTTTGGAACTTGTAGAGCTGATTTTTAGACAATTTTGTTGAAATTTTAATATTCCCTTTGACTACTATAGGTGAGAAACTGCCATTAGCGGTTTTAATATTTTCAATAGAAGAACATGGATAATATGAACCAAACAATTGAGGACTGTTTGTCATGTGACCAGAAGCCCCTGAATCGATGATCCAAGGACTGGTTTCCCAAGAACAGAAATTGCTAAAGAATCAGTACCTGTTTGTGCCACAGAACTGGTAGGAACATTGGAAGATGGAATGGATTTTTTCACTTTAAAAAGATAATCTAATTGTTCTTTACTGAATGGAGATGACTCTGTCACATTGGCTGCATGTGTGCTTTATTAACCAGATTTTTTTTGCCTTGCCATTCGATGGTTTACCATTTAACTTCCAGCAATTTTCTCTGGTATTATGTAACTTTCCACAATAGTCACAGCGTAGATAACTTTTGTCCCCTACACACTGATTTTGGGAAGTTTTATAGCTGATTTGAGTCTCTGGAATCGCCAAGGCTGACCTTTTGATGGACCCAGTTATACCTGCAGATTTCTTTCTCAGAATCACACATCTCTGACTCTCTTCTCTTTGTACCTTTACAAATACTTCGCTGATTGAAGGCAGAGGTTTTCTTCCAATAATTCCGCCACAAACCTCATTATATTCAATATTCAGACCTACAAGAAATTTGAAGACTTGGCCAACATCCACTATCTTCTTGTAATGATTGCAGTCATCAGGTGATTTCCACTCATAATCATGAATAAGTCCAGGTCTTGCCAAGCCCTTTTAAGATAATTAAAATAAGTTGTCACAGAATTCTCACCTTCGCAAATATCTCCAAGTTGTAGGGTTAACTCATAACTTGGGATTGATTTCCCAAATCTGAATACATCTCTGAGACGTTGTCTCATAGTTCCTTTGCTGTAGAATAACAGAGATAGTTTGCACCTATCTCTTCAGCCATGGAATTGACCAACCATGTCATCACCATTGAGTTTTGGCATCCCAATTGGCATCAGTTGGATCCTTTACATTGGGCTTCTGAGTATCTCATGTGAGATATCCGATCTTGCCTCTCACTCTGATATACGGGCAAAAAGATTGTGACCAACGAAGAAAATTGTCACCATTTAATTTGATTGTAGTAATTTGAGTAGGATGCTTTCGGATGGCTTGAAGTTCTAACAGAGGTAATTGAGAAGGTTTGTTTGTCCAGGCGATGCCTCAGACATTAAAAAAAAAAGAGATTCAACCTTAGGATTTTTCGTTCTGCTCTGATACCATAAAAAACCAGAGAATAAGTTATGAAAATAATGGCTGAATGCATCTTTTCCTGTATTAATGTACAACTATTTAAAGAGTTCAGCTAGAAACAAAAAGGTAGTTAACGTTTTTAATTGAGAATGACATAATACTTCCTAAAATTCTGCTGACAAACCTCTTAACTATCTAAATATATTACATAGTTAACCATTGTACATAATTGCAAATATTTAGGATATCTTTCAAAAGTTTATCAGTGGATTAAGATGATTAGGTTTCCAAAAGTATATATGATTTATTCCTGAGCCTCACTGGTTTATGCTTTTGAGATGAGTTGTTTCAAACCAACTCTCAACAAGCCACTCAACCCAAAAGGTCTCGAATTCAATTCGTAACGCCCTTATTTGTAGTGCATTTGTGATCTGTTGTGCTTGTCCAAAATTTTTGTGATATATTGTCATAAAATAATATGTGAGCCAAATGCATTAGCTTAAGCTTTTGTGTTGAGTGGTTTCTTGAGACTTGGTTTGAATTTCTTTACTATAATGGGCCATTTTCTTTCTATAATGAAATATTCACTTTTAAGAACCAGTGCTTTTAATTTGTTACACAGAACCAGCCTTGCGTCGCGGGGATTCTGTTTATCTTGTGGGGTTGAGCAGAAGTCTGCAAGCAACATCTAGAAAATCTATTGTAACAAATCCTTGTGCTGCTCTGAATATTGGCTCTGCTGATTGTCCTCGTTATAGAGCAACAAATATGGAAGTTATTGAGCTTGATACTGGTGAGTATTCTCTTTTGGTTGCCAAAAATTAGTTTTTTTCTTTGTTGTCTCATTATAAGATATTCCAGATTTTGGAAGTACATTTTCGGGTGTGCTAACTGATGAGCAAGGAAGGGTTCAAGCTATCTGGGCGAGCTTTTCAACTCAGGTATCAACTACTAATGTAATATCTGTATTCTACTCTTATTTATACGTATTCTAATGTTTTCTGTTTTCTATTTTCTTTTTCAGTTGAAATTTGGTTGTAACACGTCTGAAGATCATCAATTTGTCAGAGGTATCCCCATCTATACAATCAGCCAGGTGCTTGAAAAAATTGTACATGGGGAAAATGGATCAACTCTTCTCATAAATGGCATCAAAAGGTCATTGCCATTCATTAGAATTTTAGAGGTTGAGCTTTATCCAACATTGCTATCTAAGGCACGGAGTTTTGGTCTGAGTGACAATTGGGTCCAAGTATGCTTTCTTCTTTTCTGAATGCTGCATAGTCTACATCCCTTCTTCTGTCTCCTTGTTGTCAGTTCATTCCAAATTTGGTTTATTCTTGATGCTCTCTCTGTACTTTGTTACTCCAAATAGCACTATCTTTGTTGCTTTTGAAATCCTAACGGGAGAAATTACTACTTTTACTTTTCCTTGTCTAGTTTTCACTGTTCCATTACCTAAATGCAATATTATGTTCATAGGAATTCCCACTTGATTTTTATGGGAATGTTTGTAGCTGATATTTACTATTGCTATTTACTGCAGATCGTGATGATCATTTTAGACTTTGCTGTGAAGTGTTGATGGAGCTAGAAATGTTTTACGTTGAATATGTCAACTTTACCAAATTTATATGCTCAGTGTGGAGGTCAAAAAAGTAATAGATATTAATGGAAGTCTTGATTGAAATGCTGGTGAATGCTTATCTGCTACTTGAATCGTACAAAAATTAAAATTGGAACAACTTTTTTATGATGACAATGGAATGAAGTGGCCAGATTGGTTATGGTTTCTGAAGACAATTGCATGAGCTCTTTTTGTTATCATCATCGATTTTGTTAGCGTTCATGATCTTAGAAGGCAAAAAATATATAGTTTTGGCAATTCCTATACATGTTTTCAAATATGGAAGGCAATTGATATGAATGAGGACGCTAATTTTTGATGTCATATCTTCTAGGCCCTTGTCAAGAAAGATCCAATAAGACGACAAGTTTTACGTGTGAAAGGTTGCCTGGCTGGATCAAAAGCAGAAAATCTATTAGAACAAGGGGATATGGTTTTAGCAGTTAATAAAGAACCTGTTACCTGCTTTCATGACATTGAGAGTGCTTGCCAAGCTTTAGACAAAAGTGATAATGATGAGGGGAAACTTAATATGACCATATTCAGGCAGGTAATCAAGTGGGTTTGCTTCTTTCATTTCTTTTATGTTTGGTATTTATTTCATGTGTTCTCCATTTGTTGTTTTAATTTTATTTTGGTCCAATGGTTCAAAGTGTGATTTATCGGTTTACCAGGGAAACGAAATTGATCTTCTGATAGGAACAGACGTTAGAGATGGAAATGGCACTACACGTTGTGTAAATTGGTGTGGATGTATTGTTCAAGATCCTCATCCTGCAGTGCGTGCTCTAGGTTTTCTTCCAGAAGAAGGTCATGGCGTTTATGTAGCAAGGTAAGAAATATTTTTCAGCACTAAGCTTTTCAGATTCTGTTGTGGGATGACATGAATGATAAACCTTAGTAGTGGACTGCTGAGATTTGATGGACTAGGCTGTTACCTGATGAGGATATTTACTTTTCTCTTCGATATGCTTCCTTATTGATTTTTTGGTTGTTTAGGACAGCTACATTATCAGTCCTGACTATGATATGATTGCATTTTTGTTAACTTAAGAACTTCAAGCGCAGTTCTATGCTTATTTTTCCTTTGCTTTTTTTCACTTTGTGCAAGTGATATTGCATTAAAGGGGATCAAGAAAAGTTTGGGGAAATTTAATGGAAAGAAGTTTTCGTTTGATATTAACTCATTGAAATGTGAAATATTTAGAAATTCAAGAGAACCGTAGTGTGTAAAAATGTTTGACGTACAGCCAAGAATGAGGATATCACTCTTAATTGTAGTATAATTGAAGGCTCTACAATTTGAAAGTTGTTATTACCCTTGCAATGATGTTTTACTTAAACTCGTGATACTGTGGCTTTTAGCTGTTGTACTTGGAATCCCTACTAATCAAACTTACCAATTGGTCAAACACATGTAGGATTAACAGAACAATAGCTAAGTTCATACATCTTGTTATGTATTTGAAGCTTTTCATTTTCAAACACTCAACTACTTGCTTTCTTGTCCTCTGATTGGCTCTGTTAAAATTGTGAGAGAGATGCTGTCCATGATCAAAGTTATGGCCATTGTAAACAAAGAAATCTCCCTGTGCACTTCCTACACAAAGTTCACTCATTCCTCCACTTAAATGACTAAAGAAGGAGATTTCATATACATTTTTGTATTGGTTTTGATTCGAATTCAGATATCTTAGGAAAACATGTTTACACAGAGAATGAGTTGTGTTTGTCCTTGAATAATGTAAACAGTGTGTAAAATGTTGATATGTACCGGGTCGCCTCCATGTATGCAAACTTTGTAATGCTCACGGATACTAGTGAAGAAAAGCCCCGATTCTGGGGTCAATGATCAAAATTTGATATTCCTTAACTTTAGGATTCACGACTAATGTCAGTTCCTCTCAAGCTGAAGTAAAACATTTTGTGATATACCTATCTAGTTACAAATATAATCTATCTCGGGAAACTCAAAAGATGTTGTGTTTTTACATGATTAATACCAATCAACTTTGCTGAATTTTTTTAAAAACGAAATGACATAATTGGAGTACTAATTTGCAAGATGCATTCTTAGGAAAGAAAATATACAAGAAGATCAACTTGATTGGGAAGTAATTACTGTAGTTACCTTATTTAGGTAGTATTCATCTTATTTACAAAGTTTATTATTTTCATTAGTCTATTTTAAGTAGGAGAATAAATTAGTAGATTCTTACTATTTTCTTTTAAAAAAACTTTATTTACTAAGCCTATTAAACGACATTATGATGAATAAGAAAGTAATCAGAATTTTTTATAAAATATAGTTAGAAAGTTTGTCAAGGGAGTTTTCTATCAGCAACCATAGGTCTAAGAAAGGGGAAGAATTCTGGTAAGGGAAAAGATAATTTCCCTGTGAGTTGTCTTGTGACTAGATCTTATGCAAAAAACACATTAATTTGGCATCTGAGCTTGATGTCATGGATGACTTTATAGACTTGTAAAGCCGAATTGATATGTTCATGACAAATCTCGTGTGGTATTATGATCTAATCGTAATAAGATCTTTTAGATTAGATAGCGGTATCTTATAGATATACATTATCCTAAGATTATATTCTATATCTGTACAGATTTTCTAGCTTATTTTGTAAATCTTATTCTTGTATATATGTATTGCAGTCTCTAATAAAGAGATATAGAGCAAATTAGCTCTGATTCACATGGTATAAGAACCCAGGAGAGAACCCCAATAAGTCCAGACATGACTTCCAATCTCGAGGGATCCTCCACGGCAAACCAAAACCCAAACTAGACTGGAGGTCAGTCATCAATGACCTTTGGTCTTGAAGGAGTTTCAGTTATCATTGTTTCTGATAAACTGAATGGAACAAACTATCGAGAGTGGGCTCAAGCTATGAAACTTGTCATTGGAGGACGCGGGAAGCTGAGCTTTATCATCGAAGATGGGAACATTCCAAACTCAACAAATTTACAAGTTGCACGATAGTGGGAGATAGATAATTCCATGGTCTTGTCATGGCTTATCAACGCCATGATACACCAATCAAACGCACCTTTATGTTTCTACCAACAGCTCGAGAAATATGGGAAGGAGTGCGACAATCATACTCTGATGAGGAGGATGCATCACGAATTTACGAGATAAAAACAAAGTTGTGGCAAATGAAGCAAGGTGACAGAGATGTTATAGAATATTGGGTTGAAATGATAGCATTGTGGCAAGGACTTGACCTTCTGTCGAATGAAGAGTGGAGGTGCAAGGAAGATGCCGTGATGTACAACCAGAAAATTGAAAAGGAGAGAGTCTTTGAATTTTTTGCTGGCCTCAACAAAAAGTTGGATGATGTCCGTGGAAGAATCCTAAGTAGAGTGCCTTTGCCTACAGCTAAAAAAGTGTTTTTTGAAGTTAGGAGGGAAGCAGCAAGGAGGATGCTAAAAGAGGAATCAAAAGAAGAACAAAATGTACCTCCAATATCTACTAATGAAGCATCTGCCCTAATGTCACATGGTGAACCCAGTAAGAAAAGTCATAAGAAGTGGTGTGAGCATTGTAAACAAAGTGGTCACACCAAAGACACATGCTGGGACATTCATGGAAAGCCTCTAGCCTGGAAACCAAAAAAAAGGGAAAAAATTGAGGCTATCAAGTATCTAGTGAGGAGGAACAGAAAAATCTGAAGATAGTCAGGAACAAGAAGGAGGTGAACTGAATATTTCACTAAAGAATCTCCAAAATGACAGCAACCAACAAAAGACAAGCACGGTTGCTAATACTACTATGAGAGGTAATATCATAAAAGCTTTTTTATCTTTATGCAGTTGGAAGAAATGGATGGTTGATTTTGGAGCATCAAATCATATGACAGATGATTATAACCTGTTTCATTCATATGTTCCATGTGTTGGGCATGAAAAAGTTAAGGTAGCAAATGGTGATTCCTCTTCAGTTGCATGAAAAGGAGATATCAAAGTAACAGATTCTATGAAACTAAATTATGTTCTACATGTTGCTAATCTAGAATGTAATCTTCTGTTAGACAGTAAGTTGACAAGAGAAGCTAATTGTCGTGCTCATTTTTCCCCTACTCATTGTGTTATATTGGACATGTCATCCGGGAAGATGATTGGCAGTGCTAAAGAGGTAGATGGAGTGTACTACTTTGAAGATGAAGAAAGTCAGTCTACTCCTTATAGCTTGGGTAATAGTGTGATTGTTCCAAAGACTGATGAACTATTGTTATGGCATAAGAGGTTAGGTCATCCAAACTTTCAATATATGTCACAGTTGTTTCCAAACATCTCAATAAATAAAGATCTCTATGTTCATTGTGATGCTTGTGAATTTGCTAAGCATCAAAGAAGTTCTTTTACAAAGTCTAAATACAAATCCACAAAACCTTTTTCACTTATCCATAGTGATCGTTGGGGCCCATCTCGTGTTCCTAATAGAACCAATTCAAAATGGTTCATTACATTCTTGATGACCATACTCGTTTGTGTTGGGTGTTTCTTTTGAAAGATAAAACTGAAACCTCTATCGTATTCATCAATTTTTATCAAATGATAAAAAGTCAATTCCAAACTAGAATTCAAGTCCTTCATATTGACAATGGTACTGAATATTTTAATCAACATCTTCATAAATTCTGCCAAAAACGTGGATTTGTCCACAAAAGTACTTGTGTCAATAGTTCTAAAAAAAATGGGGTTGTTGAAGGAAACATAGACACCTTCTTGAAGTAGCTAGGGCCTTGAACTAGTAATGTTCCAAAATTCTTTTGGGGGGATGCTATTCTTACTACAAACTATCTTATTAATAGAATGCCTAGTCGTGTTCTTTCTTTCAAAACACCACTTTAGAAATTTGAAGAAACCTATACTACCACACATCTTGAAACTAACCTTCCTTTAAACGTTTTCGGGTGCACAATTTTTATTCACAGTTTTTCACACAATAAACTTGATCCAAGAGTCAAAAAATGTTTGTTTATGGGTTATTCTACTACACAAAAGGGGTATAAATGTTGTGATCCTATATCAAAAAGGTTGTTTGTTAGCTGTGATGTCTTTTTTTCGGAGACAGATTTCTTCCATCCCAAGTCTTCGATTCAGGGGGAGTATTGGAGTGAGTTTGGTGGTGATGAATCTCAGCCTGAACCTAAACTTATATCTATTCCTGAACCCATCCCAATGCCTATGCATCTCCTATAGAGACAAATCCTAATACAAAAACAGCTATACCTGATCATACACTCAAGTTGTATTCTTGGAGGAAGAAAGCAAGTAGTTCACTTCCTATCCTTGAAGCTATGCTAATCTCTGAACTAGTGAAAAATTCAGAGCAGTAAGGATCAAGAAAACAACACAGATTTAGAAAGGCCAATTGCCTTAAGGAAGAAATCTAGATTGTGTAATATGCACCCGATTGAGAGGTTTGTCTCATATGATATCTTCTCAATATAAAGCTTTTATTGCTAATCTGGACAGAATTGATATTCCCAAAAATATTCAAGAAGCTCTTAAAGTTCCAAAATGGAGAGAAGTGGTTTTCGAAGAAAGAAGATCACTTGAAACGAATGAAATGTGGGAAGAAGTTGATCTTCCAAAAGGAAAGAAACTCGTGGGGTGTAGGTAGATATTCACATTCAAATACAGGGCTGATAGTTCTATTGAGAGCTATAAGGCGATATTGGTAGCAAAGGGCTATACTTAGACCTATGGGATGGACTACAAGGAGACATTTGCACCTGTGGCAAAACTAAATACTATTAGACTATTGTTATCAGTAGTTGTTAACTTTGACTGGCCACTTCAACAACTTGATATAAAAAATGCCTTCTTGAATGGCCAACTAAAGGAAGAAGTGTATATGAAACTTCCTCCAGGGTTTGATGAGGAAGGAGGAAACAGAGTAGGTAGACTAAGAAAATCTCTATATGGATTGAAGCAATCACCACGAGCTTGGTTCGAAAGATTTGCCAAAGTCCTTAAAATAGAAGGATACACACGAGCTCAGTCAGATCATATAGTGTTTTTCAAAATTAGAGAAGGTAAGAAGACAATTTTGATTGTGTATGTTGATGATATTATCATAACTGGTGATGATGCAGAGGAAATTACATGACTTAAGATAGCTTTGAGGAAAGAATTTGAAGTTAAAGACTTAGGAGAAATGAAGTTTTCCCTGGCCATGGAAGTAGCAAGATCAAAGAACGGAATTTGCATCTCACAAAGAAAGTACATTCTTGATCTCTTGAGAGAGACTGGAATGTTAGGATGCAAACCAAACACTACTCCTATTGATAGTACAAAGTTTGTGGATGAAGATGATAAACTTGTTAATCGTGAAGAATATCAAACACTAGTGGGAAGACTAATTTATTTGTCTCATACTAGACCAGATATTGCTTTTGCCGTAAGCGTTGTAAGTTGCTATATGCATGCACCAAGAAGAAAGCATTTTGAGGTAGTCTATAAGATCCTACGGTATTTAAAAGGTACTCCAGAGAAAGGACTACTATTCAAGAAGGGAGATTAGAGAACAATCGAAATATGTACTGATTCAGATTGGGCAAGTTCATAAGAGGATAGACGATCAACCACTGGATATTGTACTTTTGTGTGGGGAAATTTGGTCACGTGGCAAAGTAAGAAGCAAAAGGTGGTAGCTAAGAGTAGTGCTGAAGTTGAACTAAGAGCTGTTGCAAAAGGGATGTGTGAGAGTCTTTGGTTAAAAAGATTGTTGACAGAATTGGGAATTGTTTTTGAGACACCTATAAAACACTATTGTGATAACAATGCAGCCCTAAGCATGGCACACAATCTAGTCGACCATGAGAGAACAAAACATGTTGAAGTGGATCGACATTTCATTAAAGTGAAGATAGAAGATGGGACAATATGCATAACTTATGCCCCAACAAAGAAGCAAACAACTGATGTGTTTACTAAAGGACTTCAACGACAAGCATTTGAAGATTGTATTAGCAAGTTGGACATGATTGATATCTATGATCTAACTTGAGGGGAAGTGTGGTCAAGATATGTATTATCTCATTATATTATGATTTGATCGTAATCAGATCTTTTAGATTAGATAGCAGTATCTTATAGATATACATTATCCTAGGATTATATTCTATATTTGTACATATTCTAGCTTATTTTGTAAATCCTATTCGTGTATATATGTACTGCAGTCTCTAATAAAGAGATATAGAGCAAATTAGCTCTGATTCACATATCGAGTAGGTGCTGAATTTTTTTTTCCCAAATGAAATGACAATCAGTGTAATTGGAGTACTAATATGCAAGATGCATTCTTAGGAATGAAAATATACAAGAAGATCAACATGATTAGGAATTACGAAGTTTATTATTTTTCGCAAGTCTATTTTTAGTAGGAGAATAAGTTAGTAGATTCGTATTCTATTTTATTTAAAAGCTTTATGTACTAACCCTATTAAAGGGCATTACAATGAATAAGAACGTTGTTCAATCTTCTGTAAAAAATAATTAGACAAAAAGGTTTGCCAAGGATGAGTTTTCTAAATAGCAACCATACGTCATAGACAGGGGAAGAACTCTAACAAGGGAAAAGATAATTTTGTCGTGAGTTGTCCCATGCCTAGATCCTATGAAAAAAATACATTAATTTGGCATGAGAGCTTGACGTCATGTATGATTATGTAGACTTGTCAAGTTGAAAGATATGTTCATGAGAATTTATTGAGTTGGGGCTGAAACTTTTTTCCAAATGAAACAGCAATCAATCTAATTAGAGTACCAATATGCACGATGCATTCTTAGGAAAGAAAATATTCAAGAATATCAACTTGATTAGGAAATAATTTAGTAGTTATCTTATTTAGATAGTAGTTATCTTACTTATGTAGTAGTTATATTATTTAGAAAGTTTATTATTTTCATAAGTCTTCTATTTACTTCTTAAGAACTTTATGCACTTAACCTATTAAAGGGCATTAAAATGAATAAGAATTTAGACAGAAATTTTCATAAAAAAATGGTTAGAAAGTTTGTCAAGGATGAATTCTCTAATTAGCAACCATATGTTGTAGAAAGGGGAAGAATTATAGCTAGGGAAGAGATAATTTCCCTGTGAGTTTTTCCGTAACTAGATCCTATGCAAAAAGTACATATTAATTTGATATCAGAGCTTGATGTGCAAAAAATACATATTAATTTGGTACCAGAGCTTGATGTCATGGACGAAGTGTTAGGATCGTCGGGAGAGAGCGAGGATTATTCTAGAAGGAAGATAAACAATGGGCAGAAGGGCAGTATAGGAGGACAGTTAGTTTTAGCTGAGGTGGCCAAGTTAGTTAGCTAACGGAATGTACTGGGGAAAGGGAATATATGAGGGGTGAGACAGAGAAGAGAGGTAGGGAGAATATTGTGAGAAAATAGTGACAGAAGGCTTCATACCTTCTGAGGAGCATTTCTGCTCTGGTTAGGGAGAAAGGAGCAACTCTGCTCTGGTTAGGGAGAAGAGCTACCTTACTATTCGGTAGTCACATATATATATATATATAGTTTACGAATATATTGAACAATATAAAGGAATTCCATCTTTAAGGTTCCGGAGTCCTAACAAATCTGTAGACTAGTCATCTATAGTGGAGGACTGCCAACAGTCCAACAAAAAGTTCTTGAACTCACAGCTGGACGGGCACAATAAGGACATGAGGTAAGGAGCGACAACCATTCTGTAGATACCAAAGGGAGGAAATAAATGTTAGGCAACTTGGATGGACTACTATTCCTAGGTATTCTAAATTAGAATTTCATTCATATGATGGTACTGATAATCTGTTAATTTGGATCCATAAATGTAAACAATTCTTTAAAAATCAGTGAATGCCTAAAGGAGAGAAGGTGGGATTGGCAGTATTCCATCTTAATGGGCAGGAACAGCTGTTTTTTTAAAGGTGAAGCAAGAGAGGGCAGGTATGAATCGGGGGATATTTAAAGAACAAGGTCACCTGAGGTTTGATTCTCCGGTGAGCTTCAGCCCCCTTGATGAATTGGTCAACCTCAAGCAGATAGCAACGGTGGAAGATTATCCAAAGGAGTTCTAATCTCTGCCAGTCTGTATCACAAAGCTTACTGTGAAGCAACAAATCAACCTATTCACTGCAGTGGGATTTTATTTACAATCATTAAGAAAATAATCAAGGGCTTAAGTGATTTATTAGAAGAGAAAATTTGAAAGATAACTTAGGTATGTAGAGAACAAAAGATATCAGGAGGGATGACGTAGGATTAGCTATTGCAGAACAATAGAAGTAACAAGTCTAATAGCTAGATAGTTTTGTACGATTGAAAGGGAGGATAGATATATTAACCTATCTTATGGTATGTGACATTTGAATCAATGATTATTACGTGAACGTAACAGTTTAGAGGCTTTATTTGATTGATTGAAAATTCTTATAGTAGGTGAATATTAGGAGGCTTGGTGCCAAATAAAGCATCTTCCTGATCAAAGAAAACACAGTATGTTAGTTGTGGTCACATCACCTCATGAGTCACAATGTTATGTTAGCTATTTGGGACTGATCCCAGGTTTATTTTGAAGTGTTTAACGTGTAAGGTTTATTTTGAAGTGTTTAACATGTACGTCGTGTATAACTAAAGTCACAACATTGCTAACAAATTGGTCAATGTTTTTGATTGTAACCACTCCCATTATTTGCCCCACAAAAAATATAATAGTGATGACCAACTCTAGCATCATTGTTCCTTTGACTCTCCCATTCTGTTTCCTCCATGTAAGGGAACTTATAACTGGACGATGAACTCTATATCCTTCAGCTTGTAGCAATCGGGGAAATATGTCATAAAATCGGTATCAATGGAGTTGTAAATCTTTAAAATTATTTTGGCAATATCATACGATAACTTCTTTTGTTTAGCATTTGGGGGCTCATTAGTCGGATGGCCATCTTTACCTATACTAGAGAAGCACAATGTCACTGTCATTAATAAAAAGAGAATGCACACCAAATAGCATAAAAATAAAGAAACGGGTCAGTTTACTATGTGTTAAGAGTGAATTAATTTTGAGGAAGATGCAGTGACGCATTATGTTGTGCTTAAAGAAACGGTCATTTTACTATGTGTTAAGACTTAAGAGTGAATTAATTTTGAGGAAGATGCAGTGACGCATTATGTCGTGCTTGGTGATCAAGGGAACTGGAATTAAAGTTCTTCAAAGCAGCACGTGAACCAGGATGTGACCTTGCTCATTTAACCACATTGGTTGTTCAGTTGTAGTTTCCTCAGACAGAGATGGTTGTTGGAAGTGGAGGAGGAGATGGTAGGCGTTAATTTCTCCAAATGATGGCTCTGGACTCCAAAAGCTCCAACACCATGACTAGTGAGGTTTTGGGCACAATGAAACCAAATAAGTTGACTCCGAGGTGGACCTAAACTAGTTGACTCACAGGATTAGTTCTGAAACCATGTTTTAAGTTTACAGAATAATTCATGTTTGTTCCTAAATAATGGTAAGAGTATATACAATGGAAATCTATACACGAGAAGGCCTGCATTTATGGTAATCTAATAATGAAAATGAAGAAAAATATATCATGAAGAAATAATTATCTTGGTTGAGGTTATGGTGGATAATATTTAGGTAAGAGTATATACAATGGAAATCTATACACGAGAAGGCCTGCATTTATGGTAATCTAATAATGATAATGAAGAAAAATATATCATGAAGAAATAATTACCTTGGTTGAGGTTATGGTGGATAATTGTAACATCAGATCCGGCGAAAATGTTACCCTATTTCTTATTGAAGACCTTCTCATTTTCTCATTTTATTATAGCAAACGATTGTGATAACATTTTATTTCATGTAAAATTAGGTGCATATAATACTGGAGTCAGATCATGAGTTTCCTTTGGCATTTGCTTTTACCTTCTAACTTTTTGACTGCAAAGCTAGGATTTAACGTGTTGCTTTTTTAAGGTTCCATTTCCCCGTGTTCAATCTCTGCTACTGTCCATGTACTTATTTGCAATCCAATATCGATAAGCATTATTCTTTCTATTCGCTTGTGCCCTTCCCAGCTATCTTTACTTTGTGCTTGCTACATTAGACCCATGCAAGCTACAAAACACCAGTAAGTGTTACCAATTTGGTACTTCATGTCTGCTCAGTTGAATCTACACGACAGATGACTTGAAACCTAGGCCAGTACCAGCTGGTTGATATTGTCACTCTCTCTCTTTCTGTGGAAATATGTGCTTTTTTGTGTCACGTGCTTGTTTCCTCATCTCTTCATGATGTGTCTATAGGCTTATTAAACATTATATGACTTGAATTTTCCAGGTGGTGTCATGGAAGTCCAGCGCATAGATATGGTCTGTATGCTCTGCAATGGATAGTTGAAATTAATGGAAAACCGACACCTGATTTAGATGCCTTCATTAATGGTACAAAGGTATTGAATATGAAATTAATTTCTCCAAGATTTTACACCTTTGTGAATGTATGATAGCAAATTCTTGTTGATCATATATAATGTTTGTCATCTGTTTTGCTTTTGTTGGTGGCATATTAATAGGGATTGGGACATGAGGAGTTTGTACGAATAAAGACTGTTCATTTAAATGGGAAACCTCGTGTGCTGACATTGAAACAGGATCTACATTACTGGCCCACATGGGAGCTGAGATTTGATCCTGATTCGGCAGTGTGGCGGCGTGAAACAATCAAGGCGTTGGAAAGCATTTGAATTTCAAAAGAAATTCACCCTTTCTTGGGAACAATCTGAGCATAATGAAGTTGTATTTGACAACAAGGTTCATAAACTAAAAGGAAAGGAAAGAGTACATGATTGCTATACGAAGGAAAGAAGCTGTTGCCATACAATTTGCACCTTGTCATAAGAGCAAAAGGGAAGATGCCATATAAAAACAGTCTCACTTAATATCTGATTTTGAGCTGGGTTGTATACTAAATAGTAATAGTTCAAGCTCACTAAGGTGGAGTTTACGGTTTACATGGAATGGAAGCCATTAGAAAGGGCTCTCAGGTGTATTATTACCGCAGCCGGGTAAAACTGAATTGAATCTTGCTTTCATGTTATCCCTAGTCTTTCTTGGTAAAACTGAATTGAATCTTGCTTTTATGTTATCCCTAGTCTTTCTCCTCTTTTTTTGGAAGATAAAAGTAATATTAATGAATCAATTCACCAAAACGTGAGTACAAACAAGATTAGTAGAACATGAGCATTCGTGCCTCAATGTCTAGCAAATTCAAAGTCAAAAATTGGTGTTGAAGTTTACAAATTAATGCAGATGTCATTAGGTAACACTTGGAGAAGGTCAGCCTTTGGACTCGTTCCTGTATATCTTATTTAGGTTGTATAGTGGACCTTACGGGTGTCCGTTATAAAACCAAAATTAATATTCTTTTTCCTACTTCCTGTGATGTTTTGGTTAAGGTCTTATTGCATCTCCAAAGTTCATAATTTGCCTCTTTGATTTTGGCTTTCTAGAAATCCTTCCCCTTTAAGAATTGTATGTGAACTCGCCAGTGATTCATCATTTCTGAATAACTTCTAAATTCTAGCAACACCTTGTTCATGATTACAAATGAATTAATACCCCGGCCAAGTTTGTGGTGGCAGATTGGTTTTGATAGATTTCTAATCGAAAGACAGATCTCCGACTCACAATTAGCAGCGGTCACATTTCTAAAAGTAGAAAGAGACTTTGATCTTGATTTAGAGACGAGATTCCTTTGATAGTCGGGTAACAAAATGTATTTTTGCTGCAGATTCATGCATGACGAAAGCGTAGCATTGGTGCTCTTGCTCCACTTAGTAGCTCCGATTGAGTCCGTTTGACTTGCAGCTTGGCTAGGGCACTAAAAAATCAATCATTTAAGCAAGTTATCATGTCCTCCGATTCCTCCTACCTCTTTTCTTGTCTCCTACCTCTTTTCTTATATAGGGTTACTCTGTTTTACTTTTACATAGAACATATTGCTCTTACTTTTTACCATATTAGAAACATATTAATCTTTTAACTTTTTACCCTATTCCAAATCTCTAATTCAAATTGGGTAAGAAGTCATCAGATTAATTACTACTAGCGGATGTCCTTGAAAAGCATAAGTCAATCCATTTGATCCTGGCCTTGGTTGAGTTATTTCCTTTGCTTCCTCCATTGCTCTGGTCAGTTTTAATGGCAAGTAGAGGTAAGAACTCTAATGGACATGTAAGTTGCTTAACATTGATATAATTAAAGCAAAGCTAAAGTTCTTTGATCCAATTCCTTAATCTTTTTTGTGGATAACATAAAAAATGGGTTGACATTATCTTAGAGCAATTCGAGTGGAAGAGGTTGGATACTAAAGTACCTTAATGGACTAATGCATCTCAACTCTTGTGATCTATGCAAGTTATTTAGCCAAGCTAGATGGACCTGTAAATAAAAACATGTTGCTCTTGTTGTAGTTGATCTTTAGTCTTGAGATGATGAATGTGTGGAGAGAGTCTACTAGGATCTTAATGGAATCAGTGTTTGTCTTCTTAAACAATAAGAGGTCAACTACAAATGTAAGGTTAAAGGGTTTGATCCTTTTACCATTCAAAGAGCAGTTGGAGTTTCCTCCCTATTCTCTTCTCTTTGTAATGAGCTTGATTAGTTTTTTGATGTATAAGGTAAAGAGGTAGTGTAATATCCCATGTTCGGTGCTAGACCCCATAACTGTGAACTGAGCGTATTGAGAGCAATTAGAGTGCATTGTATGCTCATGCGTTATTGTATTTTCACACACGCGTGAATATTTGTTATTGACTTATTTAAAATAATTGTTAATGCATTTATTGACATTTTTGGGTCTAATTGGCTGATTAATGCGATTTAAAAAATAAATTGTGAATTATTTGTGGTGAAAATTTATTTGAAAACTGTTAGTATTATTTTGAAAATTTTGGTGAATTTTAGGAATTCCTAGAATTTGGATTATTTTTCACTAGGAAAAATATTAAATAATAGACCAATTAAATTGTGACATGTGATAATAGTGAACAGTGCCACATGTAATACGTGCAAGATAGCCAAGTAGTGTAAGATTCAGTATAGCTCTTTCTCTGTTGATTGCCTCTGCACCATAAACATTGATGAAAAATTTTCAGCTTGTTTATCAACACTGAACAACAGTTGTTTATTTTGTACACTTGATTCCCTCTTACTGCTAGAAACTTTATTGAATCAAGTGAGTAATTTTGATGATGTTTTACTGTTGTTAATTCTGCATATGAAATTATTATGAGCTGTTAGAGAAGTGCAGTTTCGGTGATTAACGAATGAGATGGTAAATAAAAGATTTGTGAAATAGGAATTATCCAGAAAAGTATGAAATAGGTTATGTTGTTATATTGAAATGGACATGTAAAAGTGCTGTAAAGTTGATATATGAAATGAAGTTAACATAATTGGTTTAAGTGTCTTAAGTGTTAATTGAAGATTAAATAAGTTGGAAAAATACAGTAGACAGAGAGGAAGTGAAGTTTCGGATTTGTTACGGTTGAAGGATAAACTTGAATTTGATTTGTTTAGAAATTGTGTTGGAGTTAGAAATGCAGTATACATGAGTTAGAAGTGAGTAATCTGGAAAAGAATGAAAAAAAACATGGAAGAAGAAGAAGATATACGATGAAAAAGAGAAGGAAGCGAGATCTTGCTTTAGCATGACCATGACTTCAATGTTAAAGATCGTGGCTTCGCAAGAGTAGGAAGCATATCGCGGTCGTGTAGATGCACGATCGTGACTTTCAACGTTTTTGAAGAAAGTTTGTTTATGAACATCCTTTGGTATTTTTGTTATAACTTCTAGACATTCAAATGACCTGATTCTTGAGTCAATAGATTCATAAGACATTACTCTACCTCTCCATAAAAATTGGTAGCTTTCTGAATTGATTTGAAAAAGATTGAATGAATGAAAGTGTGAGAATCTATTGGAATAATATGAACTGGAATGTTTTACTGAACATACTTCGATATTTTTATTAAATCTTGACCTATAGAGTTCCAAATGAGGTGATTCTTGATTCAAATGAAACTAGAGACATAAAGCTATAAATGTCTTGAAGAAATTAAATTGTAATTATGGTTTTAAGAATTCCAAAATCTATTCTAAAGTTGAAATAAGAGTTCTGCTATATTTTAAGAACAGACTGACATATTTGTAGTATAACTTGTTATATATAGGCTCAAATTAAATGATCTTAGTGTCATTAGAAACCTAAGACATAGAGGAACAATTGTTTAGAAGGAAGTGTTGTTTAAATCCTTCATTTTATGGATCTTATTGATCATATATATTTGACCAGAATGGAATGTTTTCAGAAAAAGATGAAATAGTGAGTGAGTGAGTGAATTTTGTCACAATTAGAATACAAATGATATGTGCAGCAATGTAAGATAGAAATATACCCGAGAATTTGTCATTGAACATGCATGATACATGAAACATTGATATATGTGTTTATTCTATTTCATAAGCGCTCTAGTAATATGAAATTGTTTTTATTGCATATAGACAAGCAACTAGAGCGACCGCTTCCATATATTGTTGGAACGTCAAGGCAATGGGCATAAGGGAGTAACAGTGAGTAACCTAAGATGGTCTCATTTTATTTATTCTTTTTTGTATATTATTGCACGGTATTGATATATTATTGAACTGCATTGACTGATTGTGTACTGAATTCCAGATAATATATGTCCGTGGCGTTTGAGGCATGCAAACAATATTGGAAGTGCTACTTGTGCGTGAATAAGACTGCCTAATTGAAAATTCTGATTCTCAACTGGAAGTTGAATGCCGGACATAGTCTAATGACTATTAATACTATGACTATCATACTGTGATAATACATGCAAATGAAGGTAATTGAATTGATGACTAAATTGTAACATGCATATCATTTCAATACATGTAATATAAAGGCCGTTGTAACTGATGTTGCTACTAACTGATTGATACTGTTATTGAGATAGTTTAAAGCTCTGTGGTAGACCATATGCTCCCATTATATACTGAGCTCGGTGTCCGTAATGGATACGGGGGACTGAAAAGACACACAGTCACAACACTGTAAAAACGAATGTGAGTCTCATACATGTTGCATCTATATATGACTGGAATTCATTGAATGATTTGCAAAGCTATAATGAAATAATAGATTGATATGAACTACGTAACCAAATGAATTGTGTGACTGTATGATTTGAGTGATTTTAAGATGATTGTGTTTTGCTACATGAGTGAACCATCGAGGATGGTTACTCTACTAAGTTTGCAAAACACATCAAAATTGCACCATTGACTTTTATAGGTCTGAGAGTGAGATGACCTAGCTTCTAAGACTTCATTGATGCAGATTTTGTGTAGTTTAATATCAGAGATGACTCAAAGGTCTGTTAGCTGGGATTGAAGATACTGTAGTTATTATCTTTTATTAATCCTCAAATATGTAGCATATTGTATAGGACGAGCTGTTTATGCTCTTTGATGATGTTAAACTGAATGCCACATGTAACTATAGTTTTTGATATAAAATGAGGAAATTTTAGGTTTTAGTAAATGTGATTTATGATTTTAGTTAAAATGCCATGTGATAAAGTGAAAGTGATATAGTTAACATGTCATTTTCTTTCAGGCATATGCACGTGTTACCAAAAGGGGGCACATGCATGTGTCAAATAGGAGTGGGACGTTACAGATAGGGGGATAAGAAATCCCCTTGTCTCAATCCTTTAGTCCCTTTAAGTATTTAAATTAGTTTACCATGTATACGAATTCTAAAAGTAGTGGTTATGACATACTGTTCAATCCATTTGACGAAGTTTGTAGGAAATCTAAAAGTTTTTATAATGTGAAATAAGAATCTCCATTTAACAAAATCAAAAGCCTTGTAAATTTATTTTGATAACACAACTCCTAGTGTTTAGTAGCATGTGATACTTTTTGAACAATTCTTGTTTGCAACTTAACTTGAATTTATTAAAGAATTCATTTTTTATATGAGATTATGATGTGCAATCTTCCCCTTTTTGATAATGGCAAAACATTTAGAAATTGTTTAAGAAATGAAAACAAAGAAACATTGATCAAGGTTTTTATGCATTGTCTTTTTAGTTAGATTGTCTCCCCCCCAATCATATAAATCAATGAATTCAATAACCTTGCAAAATCAATTTCATAAAATTTGTATAATCCATAATTTTAATTTCAAATCAAGATAGATTGAAAAACATATTATGATCCATATAAGCCAAAACAATTTTAACACATAGTACTCCCCCTTAATCGAGTAGACAATAATTATTAACACAAGTAAATTCTCCCCCTTTTTGTCATAATCAAAATAATCAGCACACTTGATTAAATCACAATCACATTAATAGGGGAACAAGCCATCAAACACAAATAGTCTCAAGTAGCAACCCAACACAAATAGGAAAAGCACAAACAATACGGAGAAGAAATTTCTAAGGATAAGATGATGGCTTTTCGGAGATTTGGAGAAAATTTGAGTTTTTAAAGAAACCCAGATGACTTATATTCGATTGGTATTGCATTAGTCGACTAATAGAAATAAAACTAAGAGTGGGGGTTGTCTGATATAAAACTAGTCGACTAGTTGGGAAAAATATGTGTATTAGTCGACTAGTAGAAGACTATTAGTCGACTATAATTGTAATATTTGCAACAGGCAACAGAATAACTCGAGTAATTCCTCAACTTCAGTCGACTTAAACTCCAATTAGTCGACTGGAATATTGCTAAACTCCAAAGAAATCACATTTTAGCCTAATTTTAGATCATGATGATGTATTCTCAGATGGAATTACATATTTGCCTAATATTTTGACCATTTCGCTGTGCTAATGTATGCGAAGAATTACAATCAATCAATAGAATTCAAGTCACACATACCAAGTCTCAATTTAATATTCACAAACAATTCTTCTGTAAGAGGTTTTGTAAAAATATAAGCTAATTGATCATTAGTAGATACATGTTTCAAACAAATGTCACCCTTCAAACAATGATCACGTATAAAATGATGTCTAATTTCTATATGCTGTGTTCTACTATGCAAAAATAGATTTTTACTCAAACAAATTGCACTGGTATTATCACAATAAATTGGAATATTTTTAACAGTAATACCATAATCAAGCAATTTATGTTTAATCCAAAGAACTTGGACACATGCACTTCCAGCTGCTACATATTCAGATTCAGCAGTGGAAATGGCTACACTAACTTGCTTTTTACTAGCCCAAGATATCAAAGA
>JANKYF010000002.1:56708079-56722699 GCA_029829435.1 Erythroxylum hondense | reverse complement strand
ATACCATACCAGAATTAAATCTGGCAACAAATCTGATACAGTAATCTCAATATTTATTAGGAAGCGGAAGATGAAGAGAAGAAATTTTAAGGCCAATACAAAAGCAAGGCGCATGTATGTTTCAAACCTTTCCACCGAGACCCTTGGCGCCTTCTGCATTGACCTTACCCTCTCCCTAACCATACGTTTTCATATTTTAATGCGCGCACACGGCTCACCCTCGACATGCTGTCATACTGGAATCTTCCTTGCAAGTTTTTATTTACCACTCTCTCACCATTTGTCTCTTCTCAGTTTATTCTTGGATCCCTCGTATTCATTTCTTGGATTATTCAATCTCTTTTATGTTATTTAATCGATTTTCATTAGAATGGGAAACCAATAGTCTATTCCAAGGTAAGTTTATTTTCTTTTCTTATTGACACTTTTAGAATTTGCACTAGTTTGCGTTCTAATAGCTCACTGGTCAATCGTGGATTGAATTTATTCACTAATCTGTGTCTGTGGTCTCCTACTGACAGTTCATCTCTCTTTCTGCGGCTGCGGGTTTGCCCTTGATTTTTAACCGTTAGGTGTGGGAAAGTTTGGTGGAGTTGTATTCTATCCAGTGTTCCCCTAGGCAAGGGGTTTAGGGTCGTGGGATTGGAATTCGGAATGTGTTCATGTGCTTTTTGGGAAATTTTCAGATTGCACTTTAACTGATTCTCTTGTCAGTATTTGTTTTTTTTTTCCCCACCTCGTCTTCTGAAACTTTTAATCTCCCCTTTTAGCACATCTATGGCAGACTGGATCTTTCTTTCTGCATAAATTGTTTTCAACGCTTTCTATCTCTCTCCTCCATCAATATAACGGCTATCTGATTATTTAATTTCCTACATTAGGTGCCATCATACATCTTGCAGGGCCAAGAAGAGATGTATCTGTTCAACTAGAGAATCGCTAATAACTGAGTTCCCTGAACGCCTTTTTGGAATATGATGTTCGTTCATAAATGGAAATGCTCATGGTCTCTCATAGCTACAATTGTTTCTGTAGCAGCATTAGTTTCTGTAGTTCATTTATTCTTGTTCCCTGTGATACCTTCATTAGATTTCTTCAGTGCCTGCCAAGTTCAGAATACTTGTGTCCCTGTTACTGAATCGACTGATAACCCGAGCAACATTGTTTCTGGGAATTCACTAGTGACTGATTTAGATCACAGGTTCCCAGAAGACTCACACAAGGCAGTAGTTTATCGCAATGCACCTTGGAAGGCTGCAATTGGGCGCTGGCTCTCTGGTTGTGACTCTATTGCTACAGAGGTCAAAATCAATGAGGTAGCAATAATGATAAATATTTGGTGACTAATATATATCTTTTACTTTTGGAATATGTTGATTTTGATTTGCTCTTTTGACTTTTAAGTTTAGTACTATTTACACATTAACTTTTTCAAACTCTATTTGGCCTTTGCTTTCTGCTGGCTTCCTTTGCTCATGCCATTGTAATTGGTCTGCAAGTTTCTTTTTTCTCTTGTAGATAATTGGTAGCCAGAGCTGTGATGATGACTGCAGTGGTCAGGGTGTATGTAACCATGAATTGGGGCAATGTCGGTGCTTTCATGGTTTTAGTGGTAAGACATTTTCTCATTTGTTTCTTTCATTTTCTTATATCATGGCTTTTTCAAAGACACTAACTAGTTCAAGGTCAACGTAAGATCTTTTACTAGACCCGTGATTGGATTGTTGACAAAATAGTCCTTGGTGGGGGATTAACTGGACAGAATTAACTTTTGCATTTTCTACTAACTTCGATTCATAATAAATATAGGAAAAAGTAACACCGTGTTCTTCTGAGTATCAATTTAAATAAAGCTATTTCTTGTAATCATTTGACGAACCATTCGATTAGGAGCATCTCAAGCTTTGGTGATAACTTACCCTAAAAGAATGCGGAGAGCGAATTACATCTTTGACAGCCCAAATATTTTGCTAATCTTTGTGAATGATAATTATGTTATCTAGCCAATATGTGGTGGTTAAAGCAACAATTGAGGGAGAGAACATTGCATGCTGAATTCCCAAATTCACGTCATTATTTCATGTGTTGATTGAGTAGGGAAAGGATGTTCTGAAAGACTGCACCTGGACTGCAACTATCCTAAAACTCCAGGGCTACCTTATGGCCGTTGGGTGGTTTCCATATGCCCTGCTTATTGTGATACAACAAGAGCGATGTGCTTCTGTGGGGAAGGCACAAAGTACCCAAACCGGCCTGTAGCTGAAGCATGTGGATTTCAGCTAATGTGAGTTCATTAGCTCCAAAGTTTGGTTTGAGATTCTTTTTCTACACCGTCTCATGTATAGCATCTATTTCAGGTTACCTTCAAATCCCGGTGGCTCAAAACTTCCTAACTGGGGAAAACCTGACTTTGAAAATATATTCACAAAAAACAGCAGCAAAGCTGGGTGGTGTAATGTGGACCCTGTTGAGGCATATGCTGCCAGGGTGAAATTCAAAGAGGAATGTGACTGCAAATATGATTGCCTTTTAGGGACATTTTGTGAAATTCCTGTCCAATGTGTTTGTATTAATCAATGCTCTGGTCATGGATTTTGTCGTGGTGGATCCTGTCAGGTACCATTTTGCCTTCCTTTACATTAAACTAGATTCATGTGATTTAGTTCACTGAAAAAGCAATTGTACATGATTTAACTTAATAATACACTTAATTAGGCTAAAAGGACTTTTGTAACAGAAATAGTATTTGGGAAATGCACAAGCTTTTGCACTGAACTCATTCCGAGGTTATCCAATAGTTACAGATTTTTCATTTAAGAATGTGAGAATTATGCATTTATCTTTGTTATATGCTTGAAGTGCTTTCTAATACACATGTTATGTCTTAAATTTTGGAACATAGAAACTGTTCTGACAGCTGTTGTTAATATTTGCTATTCTGCAACTTTATCATTAACCAAGAGGTATTCAAATGTCAAGTCCATCATGAGCATCACTGTTCACAGAGTGGTAGTGAGACACAGATAAAGATATCCTTATACTTAATACAATAATCTATTTTCTAGACTTAATAATACTGCTGTTAATCTTTTGAAGTTGAAGGAAGGAAATTATAGAAAACCAAACGCACTGCTAGTAATATTGAGATAAGATACTCTTGTTTGATTTACAGCAGTTCAACATGTTTCCAGTTCTTGCATACTTTTGGATGGCAATTCTTTTTGAAAAAGGAATTACTTAGGACATTTTGAAGCAATTCCTCAATGCAAATGTAGCAGTGCTTGTTGCAATATGTGGGAGATACACTTGAATATCACATGAAGGATTAGTTAGTAATTGAATATCACATAAAGAATTAGTTAGTTTGTAACTAATACCTTTTACCCTATTCCCATTTGAATTCAATTTTTATCAACCATCATTTCCTTCAAAATCTCCATAAAATATTTTCTTTTTCTCGATTACTTTCTTGTAAGAAATAATCTACTCAATTAACATATGTTTTACAGTGTAACAATGGATGGTATGGAACAGACTGTAGCATTCCATCTGTTACTTCTTCAGTGAGAGAGTGGCCTAATTGGCTTCGACCTGCTCAGCTTGATGTTCCTGATGATAACATTCTTAGTGGGAAATTGGTTAATTTCCATGCTATAGTGAAGAAGAAAAGGCCTCTTATATACGTGTATGATTTACCCCCCGAGTTCAATAGCATGCTTCTGGAGGTGAGGATAGAATCAAATACTAATGTATTATAACTCATTGTTTAAGCTTTTCATATCCTTTTATTTGGTGATGCAGGGTCGTCACTTTAAGTTTGAATGTGTGAACAGAATCTATGATGAAAAAAATGCGACATTCTGGACGGATCAGTTGTATGGTTCTCAGGTACTTTTTGAACTGAGAACCATGCCCAACACTTTGTAAGGAAAACATATAACTGATGGCTTGAACTCTTTGCACACTTACAGATGGCACTCTATGAGAGTATTTTAGCTAG
Source organism: Erythroxylum hondense (assembly GCA_029829435.1). Lineage (NCBI taxonomy): Eukaryota > Viridiplantae > Streptophyta > Magnoliopsida > Malpighiales > Erythroxylaceae > Erythroxylum > Erythroxylum hondense. The sequence goes on along the minus strand of JANKYF010000002.1, from coordinate 56,718,699 downwards.
TGCACATCGAACATTAAATGGTGAAGAAGCTGACTTTTTCTTTGTTCCTGTTCTTGATTCATGCATCATAACACGTGCAGATGATGCTCCCCATTTAAGTATGCAGGTGCATTTTTCTACCTTGTTATATGTACTTATTTTGCTTCAACCAAGATAAAGGGTTAGGATTATGTTTGATCTCTCTGTTAAATAGTATGTCCAATCATCAATTTGATGATTGTCTTTGATTGTCTATGGTAAGACTAAAGAGTCCAATTGTTTTGTACCCAGAGTCAGTCTTTATTGTTGATGGGCTTTAATTTATTTTTCTTCTCGTCATATGTCCTTTGGTTTGATAACCTTGTTAGTTTCCTTACCTTCCACAAGTGAAGTCCAAATATCAAATTTAGTTCATTCCTTGTTAATGTTTGCTATATATTGTTAAAGTCTTGATGTGTTTAAATAAGTTGGTGCTGGTTTTTAATCTCTTATTCATAGGATTCCTTGAATATATATGTAAAGAAGCTGTAGAATGTTCTTTGCTTTTTTGGCAAAACTCCTGTCTACAATCATTGCTTTGGTTTTTTTTCTATACTCATAACTTCATGTGTAAAATTGACTACTCTTTATTCAGGATTATTTCCTTTCGAATTGTGAACTGGATGCCTGCTTATTGATATGCTAAGTTTTTGTAGAATTTATTCAAGAATATGAAAATTTTATGTAGATATGGTTTAGAAAATGATTCAAATGTTATCATATCCTTTCACTCAAACTGTGAACAAGTTACAGATCTACCCTAAATGAGGCCAGCCAACGTAAGACAACTATAAAAAATAGTATTATGTAAAAATATAGAACTGTAATATAGGTTGCTGAAATTTACTGTTAACAAGCTAGAAGAGTAGATCAAAGAATCACTCCTATGATTTGTAAAAACTAAAATTCATTCTAGGGTTTAGAATACCACATTAGTATTATACCAATAGGTTCTATTGATCACTTCAATGTTTCAAGGGATCACTTCTATATCTAAGAATATCTATTAGAAGAAAGCATTGCATTTCTTAAAACTTAAAAATCATAAAATATCACTTCTCTCCCTTCACAAACTGAAACATGAAACTTAAATAAAATCCTGTCAACTAATCCTACTAAGAGAAGAACTCTAGATCTTTCATCATACACTAAAGATAATTAATTCTAACCTAACATGGTTCAAACAGAACATTTTTTGATTTAACTCCAAAGAAGGAAAGGTGATACTAAAAGAAAATACAAGGAATCCTATTTTTGGTGAAACTTCTCATAAGGAAAACTGACTAGTATAGAAAATAATTGTAAATGAATTCCTATTTCCCACCAGTAGCTTGGCATCATTTTCGAACTCTGAATTTTAGTGATTCAAATGCTAGGTCAAGAAATCCCTCAAACCAAAAGTTGAAGATGTCAGGTATGTTTCAAAAAATGATTCATTACTATTTTGACTATTTACACTAATAGTTATTTTTGTCAAATCCTTGGGTCAGAAGGTTAATTCATCATATTATTTTGAAATCTCCTTTCTTTGTGCTTAATGCTCAACGTAGTGTACACAATCACTTAAACTAATGTAGAAACTCCAAATAGACCTAAAACCATGTGTTTTGAATAATTTGTTAGGTTTTGTTCATAGTATAAGGAACATAAATCAAGGCTACTAACAACTCCTCTAATTAACTTTTCCCCGTCTACAAAATTAAGATCTTTTTCGAGATTATTGTGTTAAAAGTTTCAAGTGGGAGGCTTGGGTGGTTCTTACTGCATTTGGTGTGTAGACCAAACCATCCTTAAACTACTTTAGATCCTATCAACTCTAGAACTTAATGAGGACATAAGGACTTTAGATATAGACACTTTTGATGTCCCATTACAGAAAGTTATGAAAATTTGAAGTAGTTTGTAAGGAAATTTAAGACATTATTACTAAACAATTCATTTTTGGCTGTGTAGCATTATGCCTGTTTGGGACTATTGAACTGTTTAGGTTTGTATACCGCATTCCCATTTGATTCTCAATGGAGGCAAATATGAAAAGAATTAGAAAGCTCCTTCTTGGTTCATATGCTTGTGGTTAGAAAAATCCTATATAATCCTTACCTGTTCAATTTGTAGTATATGACGAAAAATTTAAAACTTTTGTGGAGTATATCAACACTTTATACGTACCCATGTTGGACAGTATCACTTTTTTTTTCGAAGTTATGCATATGAAGTTCTATTTTCAAATGGTTTTACTTCAAGCTTAAGTCACCTGAAAGATCATTTCCATTGGTCAGCACTATCTGACATTGAAAATCAAGTAGGAATAGAAAAAGGACAACAATAGCTATTTTACCGTGTCTGTTGCTTTATTGATACATTATCTATGTTATGTTAAGTAGATGAGTCCACTTCAAATCATCTTCATTATGTCAATTTTGCAGGTATTAATAACAAAGCACAAAGAATGCGTTTAAAATTTCATTTCTTTGTTGTCAGCCTTCTGCTTCTATAGGAAAGGAAAATAGATTTACATAAATAAAAATCCAAAGATGAATAGGAAAACAATAACATCACCACTGTGAAAATTAAGATTTTGAGAGAAAAGTTGCCAAAAAGCTCTACATGAGTTGGATTTTTAGGCAACATATCTCATTGATTCAGAAATTGAGACTAAGAATGCGTACAACTCTGTGTCATTGTTCAAAGGATTCCATGTTCTCAAATTCTACTCTTCTTGCTGATTACCTGCAAGATGACCATCGCAGTAACATACAATAGTTGCTTAAATTTAGATGATCATTTTTATATTGAATTTCAGGTTGTCTAAAGTCCTTACATCCTTTTTCTACTTTGGAATCCTTTGGGTTCCCCTACATATTTTCTCTCATGAATTTTCAATTTCTCATGCATAATACAGAGAAAATAACTATCTGTAGGATATATGCCTATGCTTAGGAATATATCTTAGCATGGAGCTTAAAGAAAGAGCTAGAAATTCAAGTTTTTTTAGTCTTTAACTATGGTCATACGTATTATGTCTATACATGTTATTCGTGAACGGGATTTTTCCTTCTGAAATTTGAATATTCTATATTGCTTCCTTTTTACCCTAAAATGCCAGGAACATATGGGCTTGAGGAGTTCTCTCACCCTGGAATTCTACCGTAAGGCATATAACCACATTGTCGAGCATTATACTTATTGGAACCGCTCATCTGGAAGAGACCATATTTGGGTAAGATGTTTTTATGGTTTGCAATCAATATACTTGTGGTGAAAATGAGCAGGATGAATTCTAATTGTCAGATTTGATATCATGAAAATGAGCAATAAAGCTGACTAGTTTAATTTTAGGAAATTTTCATTGCCTTATTAAGGCTCCTTAGGCTTATTAACCTACTAGTCTTTTTTCTTTAATGTGGATTGTCTCCATAAACATCCCAAGTCAAGTTTTTATGTTATTTTTCAGCATATTGATTTGACTATTAACTATTTTGCTTCCTTTAGTTTCTGATTCTTTGTCTCTTTTTATGTTTCTCTAGCTCTGCTCTTTGTATAATTTCTGCTGTTGTTCTATGCTTTACTGCTTTCCCTCAGAATATTTGGAATATGTCATGCTAATGATGCAAAGTTTATCTTAACGCAGTTTTTTTCATGGGATGAAGGTGCTTGCTATGCTCCTAAGGAGATATGGAATAGTATGATGTTGGTTCACTGGGGTAACACAAATTCAAAGCACAATCACTCCACAACAGCCTATTGGGCTGATAATTGGGACAAGATTTCTTTTGATAGAAGGGGCAAGCATCCATGTTTTGATCCTGATAAAGATCTTGTACTTCCTGCTTGGAAGCGGCCTGATGTGTTGACCTTGAGCTCCAAACTTTGGGCAAGGTACTTTCTTCTGCAACATTTTGTTTCTTATTACCTAATTACTTCTTCCTCCTTGGTCAGCTGGATGCCATGGATGCATTTTTAAATTGATGCAAGTAAAGATGCAATGAGTATGCCATTTCTATATAGGCCCCTTGAGCAACGAAAGACATTATTCTACTTCAATGGAAATCTTGGTCCAGCATATGAGAATGGGAGACCGGAAGATTCGTAAGTAAAAAAAATATCCTTTTGTTAAATCTTGAAACTGCTGCTTGAAATTTAGGGAAAATGCTATCATCCATTTTTGTGAATCTCTTTTCCTCTATATACGCATGCTTGTATCTCTATGTGCTTTTGTGTCCACTTGAATAGGGACAGACATAACATACAATTACAGAGTTGTTGCTAAGCTTTTCAGTCATTGCACATAATGTTGCTGATGAATTAGCTTCTGGGGTTTGAAGGTATAGCATGGGTATTAGACAAAGGATCGCTGAAGAATTTGGATCAAGCCCAAACAAGAAGGGAAAGCTTGGGAAACAGCACGCAAAAGACATAATTGTGACTCCTTTACGCTCTGGAAACTATCATGAAGATTTAGCAAGTTCTATTTTCTGTGGAGTTTTGCCTGGAGATGGTTGGAGTGGTCGGATGGAAGATAGCATTTTGCAAGGTTGCATACCTGTGGTCATTCAGGTATTCTATTGTTCAATAATTTAAAATTGTGAAAGCAAGCATGATATTATTCATCTCTAAAGTAAGAACCTCGACATTTAGATATTGTGTCATTATGAGTATTTTGCTTTTATCCATGTAGGCCATACAAACTACCATCATAAACCCAGCCATTAGAATTTAGATTAAATTTGTTGAGATACCTTATGGTACTAATTTTCAAAATATTCCTTGTGGTATAAAATTGTCTATAAGGTACCCATGGTTACTTTTTCACTTAGTATATCCATTTGCAGATTTTTATTGTTATAATTTAATGTTATCCAAAATTTAAAGAAAGTAATCTTATATTGTTGGCTTGTATAACTCAAAACAATATTCTATCATCAACAAACATCACGTTGAGATCTACCATGTAAGTTTCAGAACTGGTATTGGTGCCACACCAAAGGGGTAAGTTTTGAAAAGTTAACATAGGGGTCTCAAGGCACCTCTTAGAATTTATTACCACATACAGAATTCTTGTTGTGACCAATCTAGACTTTAGATTTTCTAGTATAAGGGTTGCTTTTTATTCAATACATATTTTGGTTAAATTGTGGTTTCCAATTTCAGAACATATATTAAGATTGAGACTTCCATTTTCACTGCCTCGTTAGTCTATTTTTCGTCTCTCCGCCTTCTTTCTCACTATCTTCCTCTTGCTATTATTTCCTTTCCCTTTCCCTTCCTCTCTTTTTCTGTTGAAATTGATACATTTATTATACGAATATTATTAGGTAGCCAATTATAGGAATATTGTATATAGCCTATAATAAAATAGTTTGGGTACTATATTCGAATAGTGTATTTCTCTATTATAAAATATTTTACTGCCCTCCTATTATTAATAGATAAGTTCTATCTGATAAATAACACACTTGGCACCCTGTGGTTTTTGTGTCATTGACATAGGTTTTACAACCGAACCACATTAACCAATGTATACATTCTTCTCCTTTAAATCTACTTTCACATAGTATCAAAGTTAATTTAACAACTCATTTTCCCCTCAGATGCTTCATGTTACCTCTGCAATTTTGAAATACTAAAGAAATTATTATAGGCTTCCCTTTTAAAAAATACAATTGACTAAAGGCCTTGCACAAATCTTGGCACAATAAATGGTCTGTAGGTATGATGCTAACATAGATGAGATTCTCAAACTGCAGGAGGATGAAATTATATAAATCTTTGGCCTATTCTGAAATGAAGTTCACTTGAAGATTTATTACTTATTACATCTATTAAGAAGATTGATGGCCTTGTAGCATATTTAGTAGATTTCTCAATTTCTCTTCCACATTCACTGGTCTGATATAATGGCACATCATTAATTTGTTTTCTTATTGATTCCATTTGATTATATGTCCTTAGGATGGGATTTTCTTGCCTTTCGAGAATGTGCTCAACTATGACAGCTTTGCTGTTAGAATCATGGAAGATGATATCCCAAATATGATAAATGTTCTTCGGGTAAATTTTTATGACCTTGAAATCTATACGATGGTATCATGAAACCTTGGAGTTACTGATTCACGATGCTTGTGTTCTCCTAGAACTTTAACAAGACGGAAATAGAATTCCGATTGGCGAATGTTAGAAAAGTTTGGCAAAGATTCTTGTATCGTGATTCAATGGTGCTTGAAGCAGAAAGACAAAAAACTATGCTTGGCCATGTGAATGAGTGGGCACTCAAAGTATTGCAATTGACAGAAGATGACATCTTTGCTACATTTGTTCAGGTACAAACTTTTATTTCATAGAAATTCGGGAGGCAGTTGCATCTAGTTTACCCAAAAATGATGAATATAAACAAAAAACATTCTTGTCGGTACTCAAAATATTATCAAATGATATTGTAATCGAATAACCAATTAAAAATATCATGAAGGTAATGATATAGACAAGAATCTTGCACAAAGTCTCACACAAATTATAGTCTCTCAACTTTTGCTAGCTAACATTTCTCAAACTCTGTATGCGAAGCTTTTACTAGAATGGATCTTGAAACAGTCCGAGTGAGAGATAAGAATGATTTCTTTAACTTCAGTACTTTTAGCATCTATAGTTAGGATACTGTCACTTAGATTAAGCATGAGAACATAATCTGATAAAAAACTAAAGTACTTTTAGCATCTATAGTCAGGATACTGGGTTAGGGCTATACAACCAGCACTTGTTATATTACAATATCTGCTATTTGTGAGAACCCAAATGAAGTCCATCTATAGTTAGGATGCTGGGTTAGGGTTATACAACCAGCACTCAGTATATTACATTATCTGCTATTTATGAGAACCCAAATGAAGTCATTGTGCTGTGGAGTTATTATTTTTATTTGGGTAACATGTGGAATCATCTGTGTGGGTGAAATAATAGGTCAGTTGGATAGCTCCATTAGTTCCATTTCTACATTTCGGTTTTTGTTCTGTTAAGCTCAAGGCATCTTAACTGTGATGACAAGAAGCTGTGGCGGAAATGTTGAAAATGGCTTGAATCATCAGCCAGATGTTGGTCTTGTCTAAATAATATTTGAGGATATCTTTAGAGGTATTCGATGTGAACTGACTTATAAATGATTCAAAAGGACTAACCATGTTTATAATGTTTTGAGGGAGAAAATAAAAGCAATTTATGTAGTGATGCTAATGGATTGCTAATGCACATTCTACTTTCAATTATCAATAAGTTGTAAAATTAAAGCAATTCATGGGTTGATGCTAAAAGATCATCCATGTCCTTGTATGTATTCATAGTTGTGCCATATTAGCCTAAAGTTGGAAACCGGTGGTGTTTATTGAACGTGAACTCAAATAATAACATGCAGTTTCATATGTTCCTATGTGCAGACATAAAAGCATGGCATATTTATACAGGTGCATTTTGCCACCTTTATGGTGTGGTACTTATTTCTTATGGTCTGCCAGTCTTTTTCCTTTTTTTTTCGTTCTTATTTTTGATAGAATGCAAAACATCGTACACGTAGAACCCTCTTACAAGTGCACCACTAAATTGGCATCTTCTTGATCCGGGAATCTAGGATTCAAATTTGAATTCGGACAGGATTGTGTTGATACTACTGTGTTGCTTGGAGTTGTTTATTCTTTTCTATTTGTAGTGCCTGCATGCATTTGATTCGGTGAAGGTGACATTTTTTTGGTTGTATTGAAAAGGTTCTACACTACAAGTTGCACAATGACCCTTGGAGGCGACAGCTTAATCATCTGAAGAAAGACATGGGGGTACCAGGGGAATGTTTAGCAAGAGCCGATCCGGGGAAAATTTAGAATATCATGATTGCTAAAATATAAGGTTCCTGATGTAGAAAAAAAATAAACTAGAGTCTTTGGTTCCTGGAAGCTCTTATTAACCTTTTTCATAAAGAAGGCTAGCTGCTGAGAATCTGATTGATGGGCAACATTTAGCTAGTTTTCTCACCTACATGGGTGGACAAAATGTCCTCCAATTCCTTCAGGAAATGAAACCATAAAGTCAAGGTTCTCAGTTATCAGCATCTATTCTGTAAAAATAATAATAAATTTGCTTTATGTATCTCTTGTTTTGTTATAACATTTTTTGAAATGAAAAGTGCAATAAAGCGGCATTCAACAATTGCTATGTGCCCAAGATAGGAGCTCTTCATTTTACAACACACAAGTTTGCGGGACGAATAAACCCCTTGCAGAATGAGTTCCAATGTTTCTATTTTCATCCATACAAACATGTTACATATCGCTAGACAAATGAGGTGCTCTTTTTATGATTGTACAAACTCGTGCAACAATTGAAGAACCAGCCCAGTCAAATTGCCTGAGCTTGTTCCTCAGTGTATTTATGGGACAACTCAAACAAGACTTAGTATTCATCTATTAAAACGTAAAACATTTAATTGGCATGAAAGTGGTTCACCTTATAACCAAAAGCTCTTACGTTAAAAAAAGTAACCGTTAAAATCGCTCTCAACTGCTACAGTAATCGTCTTTGCCAGCTACAATTCATTGCCTTCTCCAGCTACCGTACCTCACCCCTGCATCATGTTTTCTTCACCAGCTCCTCATAATCCAAACAATACTAATGGTCACGCATCCAAGAAAGTACGACTTCGGGACAGGGAAGAAGATCCCCCTCCTAACTCCCCTGTCAGTCAACTCAATGCCATCAGTTACAGTGCAGCGGTTTCTACCCAAAATGACAATATTCAAGGGGACAAAGACCTTGACTGGCCGGTGGAGGACCCCATTGACATTTCGGAAGGCGACATTGCCATTATTCAAGGCAAATTTAGCTTGGGCATAGAACTCTCGACCTCCTTCAAGGGCAAATTGGATAAACTCTGGGCCAATATCGTAGTTATCAACCTCTTGGGCAGAACACTAGGTTTCAACTTGCTCAAATCAAGAGTGACTGCTCTCTGGAAACCCAAAGGCCCCATGAAAGTGGTGGACATCGAAAATGATTTCTTTCTAGTTAATTTTGTTGAAGAGGAGGACTATGCTCAAACACTTACCCAAGGCCCGTGGATTATCGCCTGCCACGCCTTGTCTGTACAGCCATAGTACCCTAAGTTCCGCCCTTGCTCCAGGAAGATTTCCCACGTGGTCGCCTGGGTGTAATTTCCTGATCTCCCCGTCGCACGCTACCACCCCTCCATTCTCACTACGCTTGGGAACCTGATAAGACACACGGTGAAAATCGACAGTACAACTCAACTTACCCATCGGGGCAAACTTGCCCGTGTGGCAATGGATGTCGACTTAAGCGCTCCTCTTCGCTCAATAGTGGAGCTCGACGGGGAATGCATTCAGGTGGCTTACGAAGGCCTCCCTCAGATTTATTACTCCTGTGGGCAGGTCGGGCATGGTACTCAATCTTGCCCCGACAAACCGATTACTTCGCCTCCCACCGCGCCACCCACTGAAGGACAGACGGTGGCCCATCCTCCTGCCTCCTCCGAGACTTCCTCCTCGGCATTGCTCCCAAGCGCGGAATTTGGCGAATGGATGCAAGTGACAAGGCGTCTTCGCCGGCAGCAGCCCACTTCCTTGGCAAAACGCTCAGACAGCCACACCCGTCCCTCCCCCGCAGGCTCGACGGGCTCGTGATTCATGGCTCTGATAGAAAACCTTCCGTTGGAGAGCACTGGAGTTGCTCCTCAATCACCTGCGCCGCCCCCTCCCCACGTCACCAACTCTTCACCATCAACCCTACGGCCAATTCCTCCTGCCCTAATTCCACTGCCATTTAAAGCGACCATACTGAAGAATGGGTCGTCGTCTGGCAGAAACACCTCAGCTACTAATACGCCCAAAACGACGCCGTCTCTAAATGGCCAGCCCCATCCCCACACGGGCATTTCCTTCGGCCAGGCCCACTAGTCCCCCCCTCAGCCCAGCACACAACCTACTCCCACCCCTACAGTCCCTACACGCCCAGTCCAGATCCTTACAGTCCAGCCCACTCCCATGCCCTCACTTCTAGCTCCACCCAACACCACAATGAGCCATATAGCCCTGTCCATTCCCTCCCACTGACGCAGTTGGTCGTTCCAGCCCCGAAACAGTCTGTCACTACAAGTAGCTCCTTGACTCCCACTCTTTCCAATTAATGTTTATTATGTCGATTCTCATATGGAATTGTCAAGAGGCTGGAGGTCGGACCTTCAAGCCCGTTCTCAAAAATTACCTCGGCATTTATAAACAACGTATTCTGGTTCTGGTTGAACCTCGTATTAGTGGAACTCGGGCCACGAAAGTTATTCGGAGCTTAAGCTTTCCACAATCCTTTCGCGTAGAGGCCGTGGGCTACTCGAGTGGTATCTGGATCCTTTGTCACGAGGATATTGATGTCAGGATTCTTATCACCCACCTCCAATTTGTGCACACCAGCATAGTGTGGAACCGTGTGGCCTTTGACTTTACCGCTATTTATGCCAACCCTACCTACTCTATTGGACCCCACACCCCACCCGTAGGTGTTTGCGGGTTATACCGCGGCGTGTGTTTGCGGGTTATACCGCGACATCCA